>JAQZBX010083737.1:0-13354 GCA_029593785.1 Cabassous unicinctus | reverse complement strand
AAAAAAAAAAAAAAGAGTAGAGAAGTCAAGAATCATGTCCTACAGGGCACTAGTGACCATGGCGAACAGCTTAGATTTTATTCCAAGTGCAATGAAAGGCAATCAAAGGGTTTTAAGTTGAGACATGACAAGGTCTGATTTACACATTTTTGTTTTAAGATGCTCTCAATGCTGTGTGGAGAAGGGTGCAAAATTTGGTGCAGGGGAATAGCTAGGAGGTTTTGCTGATTCCTCAGGTATAGGCTTAAAGAACTGGGTGGATTGTGGTTCAATTTATTGAGATGTGTGGAAGATATGTACTTGTTAAGTTTGGGATACCTATTAGACATCCAAGTGGGTACTTCAAGTTTGGAATTTAGGGTGAAAGTCAAGACTAGAGATGGAAATTTAGAATGTGACCTAAAAGGCTTTATTTATGACCGTGGGACTGGATGAAATCTGCTAGGGAGAGAGGGAAGGTAAAGACAAGGAGAGAGTTTGGTCTGGGAAGTGGGGCCAAGGGAAGGGGTTTTATACATGAGAGATTCTAGAGTATGTTTATAGTTTCAGTAGAGAAGAGAAATGGAGGATGTAGAAAAAAGAGAAAACTGCAGGAGCAGAAGAGAGAGGAGGGAGAGCTCAATGGGAGTAGGTTTCTGATGCCTTGTGGCTAGAGGGACAACAGGGTATGTGGACAGTGTCATTATTAGTTTTATGGATTGGTTTGTAGTGTGATTAACAATTCAAAATGGGGTAGAGGTGCAAAAAGATGTTGGGATGTTTAGGGAAAGAGGTAAAATGTGGGTAAGTAATTTAGTAGGGGAATGTTGCCAGACTACCAGGCAGTTTTGATGCCTGTACTTGTCTAGACATGACTTTAAAGTGAAATCCAGAGCCAGACTGTGTGGTCTTTCTCCAGCAGTATTCAGCAGCTCAGATTCAGGCAGGGAAGTCAGCCAGCTGGGTTTAATCTGGAGTTGGAGTTTGCAAAGGGGTAGGGCAAGGAATGATGGTAATATTGAGTTGTGGAATTCTAACTGGGAGGGGCAAGAAATGAAGATCAAAGAGATCATGGATAGTCAAAAAACAGGTGGATCAGAGGATTGGAGGCCTTGGCGTGACTGAAGAACTGTTGCAGGATGGGGGTAGTGCTTGAAATAGAATTTCAGAAATGGCATAGGGAGTATCTGGAGTAAGACCCAGATATTCATGTGCAGGATGTGTGTGTGTGTGTGTATGTGTGTGTCTCAGACTGGGCAGAGGAGAGCAGTGTAAGATGTGAGGAAATCAAGAAACTGAGAGGCAGGGGAAGAGAGTCAATCACCAGTGATGAAGACATGAGTAGGGGTGAAGAAGAGGACGCTGACCCAAGGGCAGAGTCTCCAGTAAACTGGGACATATGCCTGATGATTTCAAAGACGGCACAAGGTCATTGGTGTGGCCAGAGCTGGGGGCTTTGAAGGAGGAAGAAGGAAAAAATAACATGGAAACAGCCATGGCCAGTGTGGCTCTTAGGTGTGTGTGGGAGAACAGGGCTAAACTAAGAGGCTGCACAAGGGGTGTCCATTTAAGGAAAGGAGGTGCCAGTTAAGGAAAAGAGGTTGAATTCAGAAGTTGTATTCAGAGAACTTGAGTTGGGGAATTTGCTAAATCACAGCTTAGTTCCAGAGAGCACAGTATTTGGGAGGTAAGAGAGAAATGGGGGATTGGATCAGATTAAAAGATATTCAGAGCAGGGTGGGAATACTAGCTGTGCCCCTCTGGTGGTGACAGATGTCCTTGGAGGCGTGATGGAATGTCATCCTGACAGTGTCATGGAAGAACATGGACAACCAGCTTAAGCTTAAGCTCTAGTTAAGAATACTCAGCATAATAGTGGGCAAGCATCAGGGCACTTTCACTCTCCTGGTAGCTCCTGATGGTGTCCGTTGGAAGTGTGAGCTGTTGGTGTGTGGCTAAAGGTACAGGTCTCTCAAGATGACTCAGAAGGAGGCTGAAGCCTCCGCTCAAGGGAGCTGCCCTTGTACAGCTCAGATAGGAGCCGGGGCTGGGCAGGGAACGAGACACTGCAAACAAGAAGTGTCATGATAATCTTGGGGTCACTGCTCTTAAATTCTCCTGCTGTTCCCAAAAGGTGCTGGGCCCATTCAGTGCTGCACCGGACATGAGCAATTGTTTTGATTTCAGAGCCTCATGCTTCCAAGCCGCATACTTAAGATTCACATAGAATTCAGAGGAGCGTGTATAAGATTGGGAGGGGCCTGAAAATTATGTCTCATTAAGAACTGATTGTATAAGCAGCAGGGGATCTGTATAAGTGTATAAGTGGCAGGGGATTTGTAGCTGACAAAGTTTGGGAGAAATAGGATAGCTGCCTAAAAACATTTGAAGAGTTGTCATGAAAAGGTAAATATAGTCCAGTGTTTCTAAACCTTTCTATTATTATCACCTCCCCAGGGAGCCATTTTAAACTTTTGTTTTCCTAATCGCCCCACCTTCACCATGAAACGTTAATACCACATATATACTATACATCTGTTAATGTTCTGTGTGTGCATCTGTGCTTGATACATAGAGTACGATTTTTTCACTCCCCCAAGAACTAATTTTGGTCCCCTTGGGGGCGATATTGCCCCAGTTGAGAATGCGTGGCTGACATGATGATAGCAGCCCTGAGAAGACTCAGAGGGACAGATTTTTAGTTCAAGTAGATAAGTTTCTAAGAGTCAAAATTTTCTAAAGATGAATGAGTTGGTGTTCCTGGGCAATGGAATCTGAGGGAGGGAGGAAAGAACAACTGCAAATGAGCTCAGAGAAAATGGCCGGCTGCTGGCAGGGAAGAGGTGGACACTTGCCTACAATGTCTGTAGGAGCCGGTCCGGGAGCCCTCCAGGCAGGGCTGGAAAATAAGCATCTGTACCTCTTGCCTCACGGCTTTCTCACTCAATGTCCTTGAGGAGCCACTGAACTTATTCTCTTGGGTCTCTAGGTCTTCATCTGTCATTGCCCTAGAAGGGACCAGATGGTGATGAAGGTCGCTTTCCAGTTCTAAAATGCTAGAGGTTTTGGATTCTCTCAAGTCTGCCCAATTTCTTCTAGATTCTTATTCTTAAAGAATAACAGTTATCATTGAGTTTGAGAGGAAGCCTCATAAACAAATTAGGATATACGTAACCTATTTCTCACTTCTTTTGTGAGGAGGTCTTTTCTCACTTGGATTATCCAGAATCTTGAATAGTTTTAGCTTAATTGAAAGAAATTTCTTGAGCTACTTAGAATTTGTTTTGCAAGCTCATTATGTGTGGATCTAATATCAGTAAAATAGTTAAACATGAAAACCCCAACTTAATTGTCATTAAGTAAATTTGAACACATTCTGTTTAGTTTCTAAGCAAAGAATGCATAAAGAAAATACCTCCTGTACTTTCTAAGATATGTTCAAGTGGGTTACTGAATTTTAATTAAATAAAGAATTTGGCTTCATATCATGCATAAAGGCATAAAGCCACATTGTGGAAAATTAAAGGAGCAATTTAGAAAAAAAATCCAGTTTGAACTAATTTACTTAAAATCTTCAACTCTGGACTATGTAACAGTTTAATTCCTTTTACATAGCCAAAGGATGCTTGCTTAGAAATTAAGAAATTGCTTTTAGGAGTTTGTAGTTTGAGGAACCCGCTAAATGGATTTCATTGATCATCCCTCAAGGAAACACAGAATATTTAACATCTTATATATAAACTAGTTAATTCAACATTAGGTCCCTATTATATGCCAGGCTCAGTGCTAAGAATACTTAAGTGAGTACAGCTGGTCTCTGCTCTCAAAACACTTAATTCCATTTTCCTCTATGGAGGCAGCAGGGCAAAGAGGCTCAGCTGTTTTTTTCTAGAATCTGATTGTCTGGGTCAAATTCCATTTACTAGCCACAGAATCTTGGCAAATTTTTTGCTCTTTCTGAGCACTACTTTCTAGAAACGGGGATAACAATAGAACCTCAAAAAAGTGTGGTTTAAATGTATAGAGTAATGTTTAGAACAAGTTTAAGTTTAGAGTATATTTGTCATGATCTTTTTGATGTGCCAACTTGGCTGAGTTACTCCCCAATTATTCAACCAAAAAATAATCAAAGTATTGCTGTACAGATATTTTATAGATGTGATTAAAATCTATAATCAGTTGACTTTAAATAAGGGAGAGTATCCTGGATAATTTGAGTATGCCTGATTCAATCCTTTGAATGGCCTTAAAAGCAGGGTTGGCTGAAGTTTTCCTTGAAAAAGAAGAAATTCTGCATGTAGATAGCAACTTGAGCCTAGGCCTGAAAGTTCCAGCCTGCCCGTCCTGATGGACTGTTCTACAGATTTTGGACTTCCATAGGTAGACCCCATAATCCCATAAATCAAGTCCTTGCGCTAAACCTCTTATTTTATATATATGTATATATATATATATACATCTACATTTACATATATATTTTTTTCCTATTGGATCTGCAACCCTGATAGAGTCCTAACTGATACAGATGTTAATGTTTAGAATAATGAATGTAAAGTGCTTGACAATAAAAGTAGTCATAAACATTAAACAACAACACAACAACACATTAAACAACAACACAGTGTAGAGCTTGGAAAACCTAAAGAGGGAGACAGGACAAAGAAGGTGCTATTTTAACCAAGCCTTGAGGCAAGAGGGCAAAGAATCCAGTTAGAGAGAAATGAGCAAACAGTGTTTTTCTCTCAAAGGCAGATTGTGTCACTTGCAGGATTTACAGTTTGTGAAAAAAATCTCTTCCATCATAGTTTCCAGATGCAACATGGATTCTTGCAGTATCTTCAATACATATTATAAGGAGTGTCAAATCAAGGTTGGGCACAAGGACTCAAGATATAAATCCTGTGGACCAGAGTTTAGTTTGGCTTGCACTATGTTTTATAAAAAGCATTTAAAAATCATTTTAGAAAATGAGCCTGAATTTTTAAAAAATCAAAAGATTTTACATAACATACAGATTTCTGGCGTCTTTTGAAAACTGAGAGCTCTGGTCACACTAAGCCCATATTTTCTCAAGGTAACAACAATTGGCCCTCATCCTTCTGCAAGGTCCCATACTGAGGCTGGGAAGGCCTCTGCATCCCACACAGCTGCAGGCCTTATTTACATCATCTGTTAGGCCCTGTCCTAGACAGTCCTCCTAAGACCAGACTTCAAAATTGCCTTCATCTCCTTTGGTCCAACAACTTCCCACCCTCATGTAGGCAAACTGTTCCCACGCTCACTCCCTGCTTCCTATCTCCTGGAATTTCATTAGTTTTTTTTTGTTTTTTTTTCCATTTAGTTTTTAATACTAGCCAAATTCCTAGATTGTTACCATTCCCTGAATATTCCTGTGATTCTTTCTTGCAAGTCAAAAAATAACTGAATACATTTCTCTGAAATATAGTTGTCATGAGAGCTTGTCAGTAATTCACTTCTAAATAAATAATAAAGTTAGAGAACATTTAAATACCCCAAATGGAATGGATTCATATCTAAGTCCTACTTTTAGCAGCCAGGCTTCTATTCTCTTAGCTGAAGGCAGCTGTGCCACTGACTTTGCCGTTAACTCTGTTATAGAGTGTCTTTTTTACAGTTTTGGACTTTGGGCCCATACGTACAATTTACAGTTTCCTCCTCACTTATTTAAACACTTATAAGTTCTCGTGGCAAGTCTCCGCTGCTCACTCACAGGTACAACCTGTTACCTCAAAGGAACTGTGCACTCCTCCCAGGTTATCTCTGATAAAGCTAAGCAAACAGCAGTTAGGGAATAGGACAGATGCTCACCATAGATGTGCTGCACTGAAATACACATGATAAATGTAAAGTATTTAGCACAGGGCCTGGCATACAGTAGGTACTCAATAATTGTTACTCTTGTTTTGAGGGATTCCAGTGAATACTCTGGGGAGACCTCCTGGAAGAGGTAGGTTTTAACAAATAAAGCTCACCTTCGATAACCAGAAATACCTGACTATTTTGATTTGTTGACTCTTTGTAGATTATTTGCCAGAAAAAGCCTTTGTGGTAAGGGGACATCTAAGAAGTGATGTGTGTGAAGAATGGAGTGTGCCATGCGATTATGTGGGGGAAGAACATTTCTGGCAGTGGGAGGCTTGAGGATCAACTAAAAGGCCAATGAGGTTAGAGCAGAGAGGCAGGCGTGAGCTCATTCACATTTTTTTTTTTAATTTAAAAAATTATTTTTAATTGTAAATTATACATAAACTAAAAATCATTTTAACCATTTTAAGTGGATAATTCTTTGACATTAAGTACATTGACAATACTGTGTAATTTTCACCATTTCCAGACTATTTTTATCATCTCAAACCAAAACCCATACACATTTAGCAGTAACTCCCCATTTCTCCCTCTTTCCCTGGAACCGCTATTCTGCTTTCTGTCTCTATGAAGTTGCTTATTCTAAGTATTTCATGTAAGAAAAATCATACAATATTTGTCCTTTTGTGTCTGACATTTTACTCAACATGATGTCTTCAAGGTTCATCTATATTGTAGCATGTACCAGCACTTCATTTCTTTTTACTGTCCAATAATATTCCATTATATGGATATACCACCCTTTGTTTATCCATTCATCTGTTGATGGACACTTGGGTTGCTTCTACCTTTTGGCAATTGTGAATAATGCTGCTATGAACATTGGTGTGCAAATATCTATTTGAGACCCTGCTTTCAAATCTTTTGAAATTCCTACCTAGGATAGGAATTGACAGGACATATGGTAATTCTATGTTTAACTTTCTAAGGACCTGCCAAACCAGTTTCCACAGTGGCTGCACCATGTTAAAGGTCATCAGGCCTATTTGGTTCTTTTTCATAATTCCTATCTCTCTATTGATACTCTCTTTGTGTTCATCTATTGTTTTCCTGATTTCCTTTAGTTCTTTAAGCATATTTAAGCTCGTTTTTTGAAAGTCTTTGTCTGGTATGTCCCAGGCCCCGTCCTCATTGATGGTTTCTAATGCTTTAATCTTATCTTTTGCCTGGGTCATTACTTCCTGTCTCTTTATGTATTTTGTTGCCTTTTGTTAGACCCTGGACATTTTTATATTTTATGTGTTATTGTTGGAATTTAGACTTATATCTGTTCTTTAAGCTTGTATCCAGCTAGTATTATGACAGAAATTTCCTTGATTGCCAGGCACTAATAAAAAAATAAAAATTAAAAAGGGAAAAAACCTCATACCTTTCCCAGTCTTTGCAGAGTGACCTGTGGGAGTGCTTTCCTTCAGGTTCAATCCATACCATTAGTTTAGAGAATAGCTCAAGGTCAAAGCATAGGGACTTCCCTGATCTTTTCTGTGCAGGAGTCTTGTCTAGGGCATGTGTGAGTAGCCCTAGAAATTCCCCCATTTATGCATATATGCATGTCCCATCTTCCCTAGGAAACAGTTTTCTTACAATCCCAGGCAGTACAACTTGACTGCTTTTCCACAGCATTCTGGAGAGTTCTGTGAGTTACTGTCTACATGCAGGGCAAATTGTAGTACGGCCACTATGAGAGAAACTGGGCCAGACATACATGCTCCCAATACGTGCACAAAGGTTACTCTGCTCCCTTCAGAACCAGGACCAGGGATCCACGCTGGGAGCGCAGGCCAGCTCCATGCTGAGGCGGTGAGGGGTGGGCAAGGGGTCAGCCAGGGCACAGGAGATCCTACTGCTTTTAAGTAGCCTTTTTCTTCATTCGCACTTGCCCTATTACTGCAGTCCTTTCAATGTTTTCTGGAATTTTGAGAAAGATGTTTCTGCCAGTTTTTGTTACTGAGCAAAGCTTCTGTGGCAGGATGGAGCTCTGAAGCATCTCATTCGGTCATCTTGCTGTAGTACCTGTGCCCCCCACCCTCGTCCTGTATTTTTAACCAATTTACAAAGTAAGTAGAATCTGGAAATGAGACATTCTCTCAACCTGGGCTCATGTAAAATAAACCTAATGGTTAATTTTATTGATTTCTTCTAAATGTATGTGCCTGTGTAATTATCTCTTAAGATTAAATTATTGGAAGTGAAATTGCTACATCAAAGTATCAGCTCATTTAAAATATTGATAAATATTTCGAAAATGCCCTTAAAAAGATGTTACCCTTAAAAAGATTTAATTCTAATTTGGAAGATCATGAAAAAAATGATTAAAATTTATCTATAGAAATAAATATATGAAAATACCTAAGAAAAAGTTTCATAGACAAGAGTATTAATAGGGATTTGTCCTATAAGATGTTAAAGCAGAATATAATTTCTCAGTACTTAAAATGATTTGGAATACAATTATTGAATAAATAGTATTAGGTCAACTGATTAATTATTGTGGAAGAAAATTCTAAAATAGAATATTACCTTTTTCACTAATTAAATTCTAAAAAGATTTAATATTTTTAAATGAATATATGAAGTTATAAAATCACTGAAAGAAAATATAAGAGAATATTAATATATTTCAAGGAGTAAGGCAGGTTTAAAAATACAAAATCAAACACAGAAAGAATAAAATCTACCATGTAAAAATTTGACCTAATAAAAAAAGTAAAAGATTTTTTCATTTGGAAAAATATCAAATTGAAATGGAAATATAGAAAGTTAGTGCATGTGTGCATGTGTACGTAAGGGGGGAGTGGAATGGGAATTAGTAACATCCCTAAAATATAAAACATTCTTCATATCAGCAAGAAAAAAAGACAAATCCTTCATAGAAAAATGGTCAAAGAACACAAATGGGCAATTCACTTAAAAATACAAATAAATATATTTAAAATACAAGTACAAATATTTAAAATATTAAACTTTGGTAGCAATACAAAAAAATTCACTCTATCAAAGATTAAAAAACATGGTGTTGATGAAAGGGGAAATGTGCACTCATATGCCTACCACTGATGAGACTTTAAATTTTGGGAATATATTTAAGCTGCCCAAAATTTAGTAGCTTAAAACAATAAACATTTATTATCTCACAATTTCTTTGCATCTAGAATCTGGGCATAGTTTAGCTGGGTCCTCTGGCTCAGAGTCTCTCCCAAGATGTAATGGAGGGGTTGGTTGGGGCTCAGTAGGGGAGGATTCTCTTCCAGCTCACTCACAGGGCTGTTGATAGGTCCTCCCCGGCTGTTGGTGGGAGACAGCCCACAGTCAAGGGGAGGGGCGTGAATACCAGAAGGGAAGATCATTGGGGGCCATTTTAGAGGCTGCTCACCACAGGTGACAATTTGATGATACATATCAAAGGCATTAACTATGTGCATTTTTTTGACACATCAATCCTAATTCTCAGATTTATCCTAAGGAAAAAATTGCACACAAAGATAGGAATGCAAGAATGTTCTTTATGGGATGGCATCTACTAGCACAAAATTGGAACAACCCAATGTCAACAGAGTCTTGTTTAAACAAATTATGCTATAGCTATATTATAGAACAATATGCAACAATTAAGAGTTATATAGCTGCATACATCAGTAATATACAAAGATGTCTGAAATATAACTGGTAAATTTTAAAATCAGATTGCAAATCATCTTTAAAATATGTACCTTTTAAATAAAGTATTAAATATAGACGCAGGAAAAAGTCTGGAATAACAGGTGCAGAGAGTTAACAATTCTTTGAAGTGACGGGGATATAGATGCTTTAAAATTGTCTTTATTCGGCTTATTTGTACGCTTGGCATTTTCGACAATGAACAGATGATATTTTCTAGCAAAAACGAGCCAGTCTTTTTCATGAAACGTGAGAGAACCACCTCACTTGCTTACAGTCATACTGCCCCTTTGCACTGCTCGGTTTTCAGCAGCACTGGAGGCCCCGCCTCCCACAGGCAGCCCCCGCCTTCTGGGCCCTGCCCAGCCGCCCGCCCGCAGCAGCAGCCTGCAAAATGGACGCAGACTTTCCACCCTTTCTTTGGGGCCTCTGGGGAACATTCCGCCTCTTCCACGGCTTTAGTCACAGCAGCGGCACCCCAGCCCGGCAGCCTAGGGAAGGGAGGTCGTCATTTTTTCCAGGCAGAGGTGCAGGGCACCAGCGAGAGCGCCGCCAGCAAGCGCAGAAGGCTGCGGTCGGCGACGTGGGCTGCAGCTCTGCCGACGCTCCCTCGACGACTCCCACACGGTGCCATGGTGACACCCTCCTGTCCTGTCAAGATGAGTCTGCTAGTGAGAGAGGGCACTAATTTTACATCTTTATCGCTCCTTTGAAAATGTCAACATCTTATTTTTTGTCTTTGGAACACACCGTTTTTATTTTCAATTAACAGATGAGAATTAAAGTAAGTTACATTCATCTGTACTATCAGGTTCTCATTTCTCTGCGATTATTCTTCTGAAATGTCTAATTGGGTATGGTTTATGCATTGGCAACAATCGATATATTCATTGCCCAGTGACTGGGACTCAAATCCCTCTGTTTGAAGGAATCATTTGTATGTATTTTATGGTTCATTAAGCAAAGCAAGTGAAATCTGTGGCTGCACAATATCACCAAAATACTTCTTAGAATGAATTGTGATTCCTTTATTGGATGAAATAGTAATTAAATTCATGTACTATAAAGGAATACAGAAAAGTGTTTCATTCTTTTCTGAATGGAGTTTTAGAAATCAAAACTTGAAAATGCCTATATTTGAGGTAAAATGCTTTAAAAAGTAATCCCAAAGAGAAGAAATCTTAATACGGCAGGTAGTTAGGAATGTGAAGTTATTTCTTCCTTAAGCCCCAGCCCCCAAACCCTTTATCTGATTCTGAAAGTGCCTCAGATATAATTGGGTTTCTTAAGGCCTGTTTCTCTCACTGGACACGATTGTGAACAAAGCAGACTTGAACTGGGAAAATAATTAATTTTAATGAGAGAGACACTGGAGAAGTTTGAGTGGCTTCCTTCCATTTTCTTTGATCTAAAATAATGAATGCTCATGCAGCAAATAGAACAGAAAGGTTACATCTAGTCCTAAAGAGAGGTGGCATTTTTATACAATCTAGTGAAATCTCCTTTTACAAACCATGTTCACAACTGGGTCACCTCAACCGTGACAGAATAGCCTGTATTTTTTTAAATCACATATGTCAGCTAAACTGTACAAAATATATACCTCCCAAAGGTACATGAAGGGCATGCCCAGTTATTTCTCTCTCTTCAGGTCACAGATGTAGAAATTTCTCTTTTTAGTGTTTAGTATCTTCTTTTAATTAAAAAAAAAAACTTTTTTATGGAGAATATCTTGTCTGCTGTTTCATCTGACTATTTAAAGGATTATGAGCTGCTGGAAGGGGAAGACAATACCATATTCATCTTTTAAGCCCAGGGCCTCTTGCAGTGCAGTGCATAGGGGCTCAGTAAATGTTTGTTGAAATGAATGTATGACTAAATCACTGGTAAGCCCACCACTGAAAGGTAGCCACTGTTTACATTTTGCTTTCTATCTTTTCAGACCTCTTCATAAGTCTGCAAAAAGTCTGAAAAGAAATGTTTATACTAGTTGGGAGAGGAGATGCAAGAGTAACAAACCAACCCTGAGATCTTAGTGGCTCTAAAGATTTTCTTGATAAAGCAAATACCACTGTGGGCCAGGTGGCTCTCCAGGGCAGCTCTCTTCCAAGCAGTGACTCAGGGAACCAGGATGCTTCCATCCTGCGACTTTCCCACCTCAACACATGGCTTTTATGATTGCTGCCAAAAGGGGATGAGAGAAATTGAGGTGACAGATCAACTTTTTTTTTTCCAGTTTTTAAAAATAACATTTTTAAAAAATTTTAAGTTAATTGTGCAATATAGAAAACTGAAAAATACAAGAAGCAAAGAACACAAAAGTCATCTAGAATAACAAACAATTCGACATATAGGTCCTGTGTGTGTATACACATAACTAAGCATTCATTTTCATGTGGTTGAGACCACACAGAAGGTATCATGCTTTTTTCATACATCATGAATATTTACCAATTCAAAAGTCCCAAAGCCATGAGTATTGTGATAACCAAGAATACACGACACCAACTCAATGAGGGGGGAAAAAGTATTCTTGCCTTTCTTGGACACAAATATTTCATAAAAGGCAAAAATGGCAACAGGCCTGTATGAATATTGGCAGTTACAAATACTGCATTCCCTTCATGCTCAATTTAAAATGAGACAGAAAGCAATAGAGTACAATAAGTATAATTCTTCTAAGAGAATTCATTATCAGATCTATATTGAAATATTAGCAAGAAAGTATGTTTCTATTGAATTATTTAACAATGTTTTCTTATGGTACAACCATATCAATGGTTAGCAAAGAAATGGAAGTAAGGACACATCTGCATTCATCCCTCCCCCTGCACTTCCTTCTGCCCTTCTGCAGTCAAATTAATGAACAAGACCTGATGCATACTGCTCAGAGGCAGTTTAACAATTCCATGCCAAAGATGCTTTTCTATTAATTTAACAAAAAAAATTTGTAAATTCGTTAATTCAGTAGTTCTACTTTTATCATACATTGTCGTTGCAAGAGAGTTAAAAGGCTTAGACATTGTGAAATAAAGAATGGACCTTATCCACAATAAGCACAGGTATTTTACAAAAACTACATGTATAGAACTCTGATTATCATCTAAAACTGTCTTCTGGATATAGGGATGCCAGCAAGGAGCCCTTCCTCTTCTTCTTCCACCATTTTAATGACTGAGCACAGAAATCCGTCTAGCTCCAAGAGGTGGATTAACAAAGGTCACTCCCAGAAGACAGTCCTTCCTATAAACTAACACAAAGACATTTATACAGGCAATATTTTACCACCTCTATTTTTAACATACTTTGGACCTTAGGGTTTGTCCTTTAATACACAGCAATAACTAAAATGCCTATATAGAACAATGGTCAGACAACCTGAACTTGTCTAACAACTCACAGGCAAAGAGCCCTTCCCTGTGCACTTCCTCCCCTGTCCCCCCACCACCACCCCATCAACGTACTGCTCCAAGACATCTAGTTTAACAATTCCATTCTGCCAATATTGTCATTCCTATGTATTAACAAAAAAATATTTAAAGTGTTATTTTACACTCTACTTTTTACATATGTTGCATACTTCTAAGCATCTAGAAAGACTATATATTTCAAATAAGGACTTGAATTTGTCCATGTAACTGTTAGGGAATTTGATGTAATTATGAATTCCAAAAATATAATTGGATCATGCCTGTAATCTAATCTGTTAATCTGGGCATGATTGAATTATGATTAGGGCGTTGACTGGGCCATGTCAGTCAGTAGGGCATTGAGCCCCACCCCCTGGTGGGTGGGGAATTGAATATAAAAGGCAAGGCAAAGAACAGAGTTG
>JAQZBX010083736.1:0-13348 GCA_029593785.1 Cabassous unicinctus | reverse complement strand
AATATTTAAATGAACATCTTTTGGAAAGCATAGAAGATAGTGAGGAAATGAGGCCAATTTCTAGGTGAAGTTAAACCTACAGAAGTAAATGGTACATGGACACTGCTTCTGCCCTGATGGCATTTCCTGTATCAGAAGAAACTGGGCTGAAGTTTCCAAGGCCTTGTGAAGTATTAGAGAATAGAAGACAAAGCTTAGCGCTCACCCAAAGTAGTAAACGGATATAATAAGAAACCATCCTCCTTCTCCCTTCCCCACACACTGTTGGTATGCATTTAAAATGGCAACCACCTCAAAATGGCGGATCCAATGACTCAGCATTGCGGCCTCCTCCCCCCTGCCCCTGTATTCTCCCAATATTACCTTATTAGGACATAAGCGGCCTGCGAGCCTTGTGGGCACCACCCACCTCCCCTGCCAGGAAGCCCTTTACCCAGCAACAGCTGACTGTAACCAATCATCACACAGATGCTGCCTCCAACCAATCAGCGGGCTACACGGTAGCCCTAAACTCTATAAATTGTACTGCACTTCCCTAATAAAGTAGACCTGCGCCACCAGCCTCGTCTCCGCAGCTTCTTTACTGCGTCGCCCTCCACACCGGATTCCCCCACACGCTGGCCGGGCCACCAGCACCGGGTCTCCTCTTCCACCGTCGCACCCCCCGAGGAAGAGGGAAATCGCAACCTCAACACACAATACAACTGGGACTACAAAGAGCTATACCAACAGTGTAGGGACTAACAAGAAGTAAACTCATCTCACTCCCTCACAAGGGAACTACAAAGCAAATTTTCTTGACACCACAGTGCAAGGTGCCTGTGTCTACATATCTGGGGGGTGGGGGTTGGAGGTGTTATAATAGTTTGTTACAAGAACCTGTAACAAAATATTTGTTACCATAAACTGTACTTCATGTCTACTTGCAAGGAAGGCAAAGAAACTTTAAAGCTGTGAATTTAATTTATCGTTAGCCTGCTTGGTAGCATTTCTAGGTAGTTGACAGAAGCAAATGTAAATCCTTCCTGTGAGGATACACCATCATACTAGGCCGCAAAGAAGTCCTGGTAACAATAGTTCAATGACAACGAACACAGCACACAGTCAAAAATAATCTATCATGCAAGAAATTACAGTACGATGAGTGAAAACCAGAAGAAACAACAGCAGAAACAGATCTACAAGGGCTTCAAGTATAAATATTTTCAGAATACAATTATAAAACAATTATGCCTGCTATGTTTAAAGAAATAAAAGGTAGAGATTTTCAAAAAGTAACTTAGTATGTTTCAAAAAGAGCCAGAGTGAATTTTGGGGGGAAAAAAAAAACAGGCAAAATTTAAAACTCAATGGGTGGTTTTAAAAGTTGAAGAGAGAATTAATGAACTAGAGAATAAGTCAGAAAAATTATCCAGAATGCAGCAAAAAGAGGCAAAAAGATAGAAAATGTTGAAGAGACATGAGACAGAATGAGGTCTAATTCTGCATTTTAGTTGGAGAACCAGAAAGAGAGAAGAATATGGCAGAGATAATATATGAAGAGATAATAATCAAGAATATTCTAGAATTCATAAAAGATGAATTTGTATACCAATGTTCATAGCTGCATTATGCACAATTACTAAGAGGTGGAAAGATCCTATATGTCCATGAATAGATAAATAGATAAACAAAATGTCATCTACCCATATTTGAACATTGGTGTACAAATATCTGAGCCCCCAACTTTCAGTTCTTTGGGATATATATCTAACAGTGGAATTGCCAGGTTATGTGGTAATTATATGTTTAACTTTTTGACCTACTACCAAATACTATTCAGCCATAAAAAGGAATGAAGTTCTGATACATGTTACAATATGGATGAACCTTGAAAATGTTATGCAAAGTGAAATAAGCCAAACACAAAGGACAAATATTAAATGATTCCACTTACATGAAATATCAAAAACAAGCAAATTCATAAAGACACAAAGTAGAGAAGAGGTTGCCATGGGCTGGGAGGAGGGGAAAAGGGAAGTTATTCCTCGATAACATAAGAGCTTCTATTCTGGGTGATGGAAACATTTTAGTAATGGAAGGTGGTGATCGTAGTAAAACACAGTAAAAGTACTTAATGCCACTGAATTGTTCACTAAAAGTGGTTAAAATGGCAAATAATATATACACATATATAATGTAAACACACACAGACACACACAAAGATGGCCGGGTCCTCTGGTAATGGTGAATTGAAAAGGTCAACAAATCATTTCCCCAAAACCCAACTATAAAACTGGATAAGATCATTAAAAAAAACAGCCATTTCAGAGCTCTGGAAATGACTAAAAGCAAACAAAAAAACTGACAAGCACAGATTTATGAAAAACTGCTGAAGCCTATGGAATTCTTGCATACAGCAAGAATCTCCCCTCCCTGTCCCACCCTTGCCTTGGTAAGTAAGGTAGTGCCACCAGGGTGGGGCTTGTCATAAAAACCAGCAGCTTAGGTGACTGACTTGATTTGGAGCAGAAGATAAGGAACTCAATCCAATGTTATTGTTACTAAAATTTGCAAATTCAGAAGGAAATAAACTAGGAAGGCTCACAGCTCTGTTGGTCTGAGGATGCAGTCCCACTTGGTGAGAATGGAAGACTGGAAGACTAGCCAGAAATTTAACAGGAAGGTCCTGGAAATGAGAGAGCCATAGAAGCTCAAAATTGTAGGAAGAAGAAAAAGAAGAGCAAACTAAATCCAGAGAAGCAGAAGGAAGGAAATAGCAAAAATTAGAACAGAGATAAATGAAATAGGGGATAAAAAACAATATAGAAAATAAATACCACCAAAAGGTGGCTCTTTGAAAAGATCAATAAAATTAACAACAACAACAAAAAAATAGAAAGGACACAATTAACTAAAATCAGAAATGAAAAGGTGGACATTAGCACCAACCCCAAAGAAATAAAAAGGATTATAAGAGAATACTATGAACAAATAACTGCAAGCCAAAAACTTAGATAACCTACATGAAGTGGAAACACGTTCCTAGAAACACAACCTACCTACACGGACTCAAGAAGAAATAGAACACCTCAACAAACCAATAACTAGTAAAGAGTTTGAATCAGTAATCAATACCTCCCAAGAGGGGAAAGCCAGGACCAAATGGCTTCACAGGGGATTTTTATCAAATATTCCAAGAAGAATTATAACCAACCCTGCTCAAACTCTTCTGAAAAACTGAAGAAGAGGGAATATTCTCTAATTCTTTATCAAACTAAAGCCAGATAAAGATACCACTAAAAGATAATTACAGACCAATATCTCTTATGAAAATAGATGCAAAAACCCTCAACGAAATACTATCAAACTCAATCCAATAAAAGAAATCAAGGAAAACCTAAATAAATGGAATCCATGTTCATGGATTGTATTAAGATGTTAGTTTTACCCAAAGTAATTGTATTAGTCAGCCAAAGGGGTGCTGATGCAAATTACCAGAAATCTGTTGCCATTTATAAAAGGGTATTTATTTGGGGTAGAAGTTTACAGTTATCAGGTGGTAAAGTGTAAGTTACTTCTCTCACCAAAGTCTATGGCCATGTGTTGGAGCAAGATGGCTGCCGATGTCTGCCAGGGTTCAGGCTTCCTGGATTCCTCTCTTCCTGGGGCTTGCCTCTCTCTGGGCTTAGGCTTGCTTCTCTCCACAGGGTTCTTTTCTTCCTGGGGCTTGCCTATCTCCAGGCTTAGGCTTGCGTCTCTCCACAAGGCCAGCTGTAGACTATCAGGTGAACGGTTCGTCTCTTCCTGGGGCCTTCTCTCCTTCCTCATGACCAAGCTCCTCAGTGTGCTTGCTTCCCTGGGCTCCAGCATTAAAACTCCAACTAAATCCTCTGCTCTGCCATGTAGTTTTATCTCCGAGTCCCCACCAACCAAGGGGTGAGGAGTCAATGTCCTACTGACGTGGCCCAATCAAAGCCCCAGTCATAACTTAATCACGCCCAGAGGAACAGGCCAGTTTACAAGGATAATCCAATATCTATTTTTGGAATTCATAACTATATCAAACTGCCACAGTGATTTACAGATTCAATGCAATCCCAATCAAAATTCCAACAGCCTTCTTTACAGAAATGGTAAACCAATCATCAAATTTATATGGAAAGGTAAGGAGCCCCGAATAGCCAAAGCCATCTTGAAAAAGAAGAACACAGTTGGAGGACTCACACTTACCGATCTTAAAACTTATTACAAAGACACAGTAATCAAAACAGCATGGTATTGGCACAAGGGCTGACATACAGACCAATGGAATTAAGTGTTCAAAAGTCAGCCCTCACATTTAAGGCCAACTGATTTTTGAAAAGGGTGCCAAGTCCACTCAATTGGGAAAGAATATTCTCTTCAACAAATGGTGCTGGGAAAGCTGGATGTCCATATGCAAAAGAATAAGTGGTCTCCCACTTAACACTATATACAAAAATCAACTCAAAATAGATAAAAGATCTAAATATAAGAACCAGAACTCTAAAACTCCTAGAAAAAAAACATAAGGAAGCATCTTCAGGACCTTGTGCTAGGCAATGGTCTCTTAGACTTTACAACAAAGCACAAACAACAAAAGAGAAAATACAATAAATGGGATCTCATCAAAATTACAAACTTCCTTTGTATCAGAGCACTTTATTATGAAAGTAAAACAATAACCTACACAATGGGAGAAAATAGTTGGAAACCACATATAAGATAAGGGTTTACTATCCAGGATATATAAGTATATCCTACAAAACAAGAACAAGAAGGCCACCCATTTAAGAAATGGGCAAAAGACTTGAAAAGACATTTTGCCAAAGAAGATATACAAATGGCCAAAAGCATATGAAAAGATACTCAACATCATTAGCCATTAGGGAAGTGCAAATCAAAACCATAATGAAATACGACTTCATATCCACTAGAATGTCTACTACTTAAAAAAAATAAAAAAGGAAAATAAAAAGCATTGGAGAGGATGTGGAGAAATAGGAACACTCATTCACTGTTGGTGGGAATGTGAAATGGTGCAGCCGCTGTGGAAGTTTGATGGTTCCTTAGAAAGCTAAGTATGAATTGCCAGAATGAATTGGCAATCACATTTGTAGTTATATACCAAAAGAATTGAAAGTATGATCTCAAACAGATATTTTCACACTGATGATCATAGCAGCATTATTCAAAGTGCTAAAAGATGGAAGCAAACCAAGTGTGCATTAACCAATAAATGGATAAACAAAATGTGGTTTATACATCAATGGACTATTATTCAGTCATAAAAAGGAATGAAGTTCTGATAAATGCAGCAACATGGATGAACCTTGAAGACATCAAATTGAATGAAATAAGCCAGAAACAAAAGGACAAAAATTGTAATTATTTCAAATCAGTGAGATTTTATATTTATATATACACACACACACACACACACACAAAATGTGATATATCTATACAATGGAATAGTTATCCAGCAATAGCATGGAATGAACTATTAATACATGCTACAAAATGCATAAATCTTGAAAACATTATGCTAGGTGAAAGAAGTTGGGCACAAGATACCACGTATTATATGATTCCAATTATATGAAATTAATAGAAAAGGCAAATATAGAGAGGTAGAAAGCAGACTGGTGCTTGCTTGGGGTTGGTGGAGATATTGAAGATTGACTGCAAACAGCATGAGGGAACATTTTGGAGTTTTAACCTGGATTGTGGTGATGGAACACACAATCCTATAGGTTTATTAAAAATCAAAGAATTTTGACAACAAACAAGATGGCAGCAGTAAGGAGCTCCTAGAGTTAGCTTGTGCTACAGGGCAGTTATTAATCATCCAGAGCTATCTAAAACACCTGTTTGGGGGCTCCAGGAGAACAGAAGAGCATCCTGCAACATCCTTGAAAGAATTGAAGGGGTAAAGTAGAGCACTCCACGCCACGGAGGCTGGTGCCCTGGAGACAGGCAGCCAAGCTGCCTCAGGAGCTATTCCGTGGCTGGAATTGGAAGCTCCGTTTCCCAAAAAAGGGGCAGGAAGAGACACCTGGGCACCAACTTCAGCTACTGATTAGTAAATTCAGCTATACTATACTTAAGCTATACTTAAGAACAGTAAAGTTTGAACCTGTCCAAGTCAGAAAGAGGCCAGAGCCGCCATTTTAACTCCCACCCCAGCATGAGAAGAAGGGGCGGACTGAAAATCACAGTGCTGGTAGGGACCGGCTTCTTTCCATTTAGATCGGACTGCAGCTCTAGCCTAAGCCCCAGGCTCACCTCCAGCAGAGAGGAAGCTGGAGGGACGTGTATCAGCCTCTCTGGGAAAATATAGGCCACTCCACGGAGGCTAGTGATCATCCTACTCTGGCAGCGCAAGCCACCTCAGGAGCTATTCTGTGGCTGGAGTTGGAAGCTCCATTTCCCAAAAACAAGAGAGGAATAGACGGTTGGCGACTGACTTCAGCTACTGATTAGTAAATGAGGCTGGCTAAAGTAAAATCCTAAGAACAGCTAGTTTGAACCTGTCCAAGTTGGAAAGAGGCCAGTAGCTGCCATTTACTCTGCCCCCAGCTTAAGGGGAAGCCGGGATGATTGAAAATCACAGTGACGGTAGGGACCGGCTTTCCACCCAAATCGGGCTGCAGCCCTGGCGTAGGCTTCAGCCCCACCTCTGGCAGGGAGGAAGCTGGAGGGAACTGCACCAGCCTCTCCAGGTACTGCAAGTACATTCAGCTGGCACAGATTGAATAGTCTGAAGTCTACTGGGGCAACTGCAGTCACTTTGGACCCGCATGGCATAGACTGCTGCCCAAACCTGCAGCTCCATCCCTGCCCCAGGTAGGAAGGGCCTTGAGCTTCATCAGTCTTTCTGAGCAACTACGGTCTAGGCCTGCATGACTTGGATTATTACACATGGCTTTGGCTCTGTCCCTACCCCTGGCAAAGGAGAAAGGTGGGAAAAGCTTCATCAGTCCCTGGGGCAATGTGGGCAGCTTGAGCCTCCAAAGCTTACAGCACCAACTACATCCTTGGTTCCTACTACACAATCATCAAGGCAGAAAGGGCAAGAAAGCCCTAAACTAAAGAGAGAAACAGCACCCAGAATAAATACATCTAGTAAACCAGATGCCAAGACACCAACAAAAAAATTACAATCTATACCAAGAGACAAGAAGATATGGCCCAATGAAAAAAGATAAGCCTCTAGATGACATACAGTAGTCGAGACAACTAATCATAGATGTTCAAACAAATCTCCTTAATAAATTCAATGAGATGGCTAAAGAGATTAAGGATATTAAGAAGGCATTGGAAGAGCACAAAGAAGAATTTGAAAGCATACATAGAAAAAGAGCAGATCTTACGGGAATGAAAGGTGCAATAAATGCAATTAAAAATAGACTGGAATTATATAACAGCAGATTTGAGAAGGCAGAAGAAAGGATTGGTGAGCTTGAAGGAATGGCCTCTGAAAGTGAACATACAAAAGAACAGATGAAGAAAAGAATGGAAAAAATTAAACAAGGTCTCAGGGAACTAAATGACAGCAAGAGACATGCAAACATACATATCAAGGGTGTCCCAGAAGGAGAAGAGAAGGGAAAAGGGGCAGAAGGAATATTTGAAGAAATAATGGTGGAAATTTCCCAACCCTGTTGAAGGACATAGATATCCATGTCCAAAAAGCACAACGTACTCCCATCCGAATAAATCTGAACAGACCGACTCCGAGACACATATTAATCAGAATGTTACATGCCAAAGACAAAGAGAGAATTGTGACAGCAGCAAGAGAAAAAGCAATGCATAACATATAAGGGATACCCAATAAAATTAAGTGCCAATTTTTTATCAAAACAATGGAGGCAAGAAGACAGTGGTATGATATATTTAAGATACTGCAAGACAAAAACTCCCAGCCAAGAATCTTACATCCAGCAAGACTGTCTTTCAAAAATGAGGGCCAGTTTAGAATATTCACAGATAAACAGAAACTGAGAGAGTTTGTAAACAAGAGACTGGCTTTGTAGGAAACACTAAAGTTGTTATACCTGAAAAGAAAAGACAGGCAAGAGAGGCTTGGAAGACAGTCTAGAAATGAAGATTATATCAGTAAAAGTAACTGAAAGTCTCAAAAGAGTGGTGAAAAGAAAATGTGACAGATATAATTCAAAGGTCAAAATGGGTGAAATAAGAACTGCCTTTACAGTAATAACATTGAATGTTAATGGATTAAACTCCCCAATCAAAAGAAACAGACTGGCAGAATGGATAAGAAAATATGAGCCACCTATATGCTGTCTGCAAGAGACTCACCTTAGACCCAGGAATATCAATAGATTGAAAGTGAAAGGCTGGAAAAAGATATTCCACGCATGTAGTAACCAAAAAAAAAAAAAAGCCAGGGTAGCTATACTTATATCAGATGAAATAGACTTTAAAAGACACTAGTAATGCACAATCTCAGAAGGAAGTCGGAAGTCAGGGGAAAAAATTCCATTTACAATAGCGACTAAAAGACTCAAATATTTAGGAACAAACTTAACCAAGGATGTAAAGCACTTGTATTCAGAAAACTACAATGCATTGTTAAAAGAAATCAAAAGAGACCTAAATAATTGGAAGAACATTCCATGCTCATAGATTGGAAGACTAAATATCATTAAAATGTCAATTCTACCCAAATTGATATACAGACTCAATGCAATCCCAATAAAAATTCCACCAGCATTTTAAAAATAAATGGAAAACATGCTTATCAAATTTATTTGGATGGGTAAGGGGTCCCAAATAGCCAGAAACATCTTAAAAAGGAAAAGCAAAGTTGAAGGACTCTCACTTCCAGACTTTAAACCATATTACCTAGCGACAGCAGTAAAAACAGCATGGTACTGGCATAAAGACAGACAGAGCAATGGAACCAAACTGATGGTTCAGAAACAGACCCTTACATCTATGGTCAAGTGATTTTTGACAAGCCTGTCAAACTCACCCGGCTTGGGCAGAACAGTCCATTCAACAAATGGCACTGGGAGAATGGGATATCCATAGCCAAAAGAAAGAAAGAGTACCCCTATCTCACACCTAATACAAAAATTAACTCAAAGTAGATAAAAAATCTAAATATAAAAGCAAGAACCATTAAGCTGCTAGAAGAAAATGTAGGAAAACATCTTCAAGACCTGGTGGTGGGTGATGGATTCTTAAAGGAGATAAGAAGACTGAGATGGACTACTGATGCTTAATGTATACAGAAGTTTTAATTAACTTTACTGTAAAAGTGTGGAAGTGTATAGTTGATGGTAACACATTATAGTGAGTAACAACTGGTTTATAAAATGTGGCTAGAAAGGGTAGTCTAGGGATGTAAATGTCAATTGAAAGAAAGCTAGAGAATAATCTAGGGACTGAATAACACAGGAAACCTAGAGGTGGATGAGAATTGTGGCTGATAGTAGAGATGCAAGAGTGTCCTTTGTGAGGTAGAGCAGATTTACATCACTATTGCAGGGTGGTGAGAATGTGGAGAAGTATGGGAAAAATACAACTGGAGTGACCTATGGACTGTGGTTGACAACAATACTGTAATATTCATGCATCTATGCAAAAGAAGTACTGTGTTGATAATGGGGGAGTATGGAAAAAGTGTACTGGACCATGGCTAATGGTAACAGTCTGACAATATTATCTCATGATCTGTAACAAATATTTCACCACGGTGTGGTGTGTTGGTAGAGGGTTATTGTATGGGAATTCTGCACATGTGCATGACTGTTTTGTAAGTTTACAACTTCTGTAATAAAAATATATTTAAAAGAATAATAATAGCGTGGGTTGGGGGGAAAATACACCAAATGTAAGATATGGACTATAGTTAGTAGTAAGATTTTGACAATATTCTTTCATAATTTGTAACAAATGTCTCACAACAATGCAAGGTGTTGGTGGTGCGTGGATGTATGAGACCTCTGTATGATATTATGCTTGTTTGCTTTGTAAGTTCACAACTTTTACTCTACAGTTACTGTTTATGTGTGTTCATGGGTAAATGATCTAAAAAAAAATAATAGGGTGGGCTGAGAGAAAAATCTTACCAAATGTAAGATACTTTGGTTAGTAGTAATATTTTGAGGATGCTCTTTCATCAATAGTTAAAAATGTTTCACAACAATGCAAGGTATTGGTGGTCGGGTGAGGTATGAAAGAACATCATACAGGTATGATGTTCTAATGTTTGTTTTGTAAGTTCACAACTATTACTATACACTTATTATGTATGTTTATGTATGTGATATACGTCAATAAATTTTTTAAAAATCATAGAATTTTGTACTTAAAAGTGCATTGTATTTATACTGCATTTAATAGCAACAAAGTAAAAGTGAATTTACTTTGTATTTTTTAAAGTATGATATGTACAGATTATCAAGGTCTGCGGCAGGGGACAGGATAAGAGGAGTGGGGAGTTATTGCTTAAAGGGCTTAAAGGGTACAGACTTTCTGTTTCAGGTGATGAAAAAGTCTGAGTAATGCATATTGGTGACAGGAGCACAATATTATAATTGTAATCAATATTACTGAATTATACATTTGAAAATGGTTAAAATGGCAAAATTTGAGTTGTATACAAGTTACTACAATTACAAGTTTTTTTAAAAAGTATGATGTGAGTGAAAGTCATAACATAGAAAGTCAAGACAGTAATTCCTCTAGGGCAGTGGTTCTCAACTGAGGCAGAATTTGCCCCCAGAAGACATACAGCAATGTCTGTAAAAAAAATTTTTGTTTCAGCTGGGAGAGTGCTAAAGGCATCCTGTAGGCAGACATCAAGGATGCTGTTAAACATACTAAAATGTGCAGTACAAACGACACAACAAAGGATTATCTGGCCCAAAATGTTCAATAGTGCTGAGGTTGAAAAACCCTGCTCTGGGAAAAAATAGGGAGTTCTGGTAGGGAAAGCCAGGAGGGCACTTTATGTAGTGAACCCAATAGTTTATTGCTTCACCTGGGTTCTGG
This sequence comes from Cabassous unicinctus, assembly GCA_029593785.1. Taxonomy (NCBI): domain Eukaryota; kingdom Metazoa; phylum Chordata; class Mammalia; order Cingulata; family Chlamyphoridae; genus Cabassous; species Cabassous unicinctus. The sequence continues at coordinate 2,320 of JAQZBX010083736.1, read as the reverse complement.
TTACACGGTCATTTGTTTCATAAGTATTCAAAATACATGTTTTTTATGCATGCTTCTGTATGTATGTTATTTTTTTTGTAAAAAAAAATGCAAGGAACTTCATAAAATGAAATAAATATTTTAACACTTTAAGGAAGTATCTTACCTTTAATCCTCACCTTTTAAGTTACTATTACCATCATCCCCATTTTATAGATAAGGATACAAGGCACAGAGTAGTTAAGTAGCTGATCACCAAGTTATTAAATAGCAGTCAAAAGTTCAAATCAAGGCAGTCTCCAGAGCCTCTATTCTTTACCACTATGCTGTACTGACTTTCCTGTTTTTGCCATTTCTCTCTCTCTCTTTTTTTTTTATCTTTTACCTTCTTGTTCTGGTTCTTGTTACTGCCTAGCTTACTTAACAAGTAGTTTTATTGTTGCTGTATTTGTTTAATGGAGTCTTATGCCTGCTGTTCTTAATTTTATAAATGTAAATTTATAACAGAGTAGAAAGAAAACAGCATTTTTGAGTCAGAAATCCTGATCTACCACTCAGTACATTTGTAATTTAGAACTAATCAGTCTCATGGAGACTAACTGGTCTATAAGACTATTTCCTCATCTGTAAAACTGGAATTATAACATCCATGTGACTGGTTTGTTTGAGGATTACTTAGATGATGTATATTATATTTAGCTCTTTGTAATGGGAAAATAAACATTCAAATGTATTGTTAATTTTCTCAAAAACAAATGAAAATACTTGCTTTTTTACTTATGTGGACCCTGTAGGATTTTCCTTTTTTTAAAAGCGAAAAATTTGCCTTCAGTCAAACATGCGACTATTATGTGACACAGATGTTGGAAATGTACTATTCCCTAAATATGTGCATTCTTTTTTTTCATTTCCCTTCCGTTCCACTTCCCTCTTCTGCTTTCGTGCCCAACATTAAAGCTAGTCAAAGTTCTCACTGAGTCCTACCAGAAACAAATGTTTTAAAAAAATATTAAATTAGTAACTTCTTACAGTAACTTTTCAAAAAGTTATACCAAAATACTACAATCTCCAACGAAGAAGGGCTTTATTTCTATATCTAATAAAAAGCCAATAGTAAAAATGAATATCTATGTTAAAATGAGAAAACTAAAATACTGCATAAAAGTAAACTCCAAACAATATATTTAGTCAACAAATTCTCAATGAGCCCCTAAAATGTAGAGAGATACCGAGAAAAATAGAAAAAAAGTATAAAGTCATGGTCCCTACCTCAAAATACTTAAAAAACCTTGCAATTTATGAAGCTTATATAAGTTGAGAAACTTTTCTTAAATCGCGTAAATAATAAAAGCTAATAAGAAGCTGTATTAGTCAGCCAAAGGGGTGCTAATGTGAAATACCAAAAATGGGTTGGTCTTTATAAAGGGTATTTATTTGGGGTAGAAGTCCACAGATACCAGGCCAGAAAGCGTTAAGTTTCTTCTCTCACCACAGTCCATTGCCACGTGTTAGAGCAAGACAGCTGCCAGCATTTGCCAGGGTTCAGGCTTCTGGGGTTCCTCTCTTCCCAGGGCTGAATTTCTCTCAGGGCTTAGCTCCTGTTTCCTCCACAAGATCAGGTGTAGACGATCAGGCGAACAGCTTGCTTCTCTTCTCCTGGGGCCTTCTTTCCAACATCAAAACTGATTCTCAAAAGACTGCTTTAACTCTGTTCTTTGCCTTGCCTTTTATATTCGATTCCTCACCCACCAAGGGGTGGGGCTCAACACCCTAATCATAACCTAATCATGCCCAGATTAACAGATCAGTTTACAAGCATGATCCAATTATATTTTTGGAATTCATAATTACATCAAATTGGCCAACGGTTACACTCCACCCTCTGAATTCCAAAAGTACATTACAATATTAAAAAAAACTTAAATCAGTAACAATCCAAGTACAAAATCATATCAAAATCATTTTAAAGAAATACGGTTTGTCTTCAGGCAAAATCGCATCTGCTGTAGACCTCTGAAACTTCCAAAACCATTTAACTGCTTCCAATACACAAACGGAAAGACAAAGGATAAACATTTTCATTATCATAAGGAGAAACTGGGATGTTAAACATGAGTCATGGATCCTTTACAGTTCAGTAAATCTGCAGGGCATCCTCCATTCGATTTCAAAGTCTGAGAGTCATTCTTAAGAAGATGGTTTCTTCTCCTTCGGGACACATGGGGACCCACCCTTTCCACAGGCTTGCCCAATGGCCACTTTATTGGTTCCACCCTCATCAAGCATCTGGGTGTCGACCAAGCTCCAGACCTCACCCTCTAAGAGTGTTGGGGTGATTGCC
>JAQZBX010083735.1:0-13339 GCA_029593785.1 Cabassous unicinctus | reverse complement strand
GAGGACCAGACTAACACACACACGGCGGCTCATGATTGTCATATAGTGGAGAGGTTTGCAAATAGCAACATAACGGTCATAGGCCATGGATACAAGCAGCACTATTTCACCACTACTAAATAGATGGAGAAAGAAAATTTGAGTATGGCAGGCTTCAAAAGAAATAGTCTTGTGCTCTACCAGAAAGTCAGCAAGCATTTTTGGGGTGGCAAAGTAGGCAACACATATATCTGTAAAAGAGAGATTTGCAAGCAGAAAGTACATGGGGGTATGAAGGCGGGAATCTGAGGTCACAGTGAGGATGACAAGAAAGTTTCCCAGCAGGATTCCTGTGTAAAGTAGTAAAAATATGACAAACAAGAAAGGCTGAAGTTCCTGAGATCTAGAGAGCCCCAGCAACACAAATTCGGACACCCGAGAAATGTTTACTTCGTTCATCAACTTAGGAAATGACTTCTCTTCATTTATCTGAATAGGAGAGAAACACAGATCAATCAGTAAATGAAGATTGGTTGCTATCCATATTCACTCAATCTTTAGAGCTTCTGCTTCTACTTAAATATATATCTGGATTTTCATGCATGATTCACACAGTTTTAGGGACAGCAACCAATTACTCAAAATAGATAGTGCGAGAACAGGACATTAAATTTAAACTCCCAAGAAAAATGGGTGATTGGAAGGTTCAAATGGGAGAATTTCAACTAATTGGTTCATCCAGATGTATGAATTTAAGAAGTCAAATCAGCTAATTTGTTAATGAAAATGAATATTTGAAAAGTAGTTTTGACATAAAAAAAATTCCCAGTACAAAATGTATTTTTTTCTGCACTAAAGTAAGTGAATGAAAACATAGCTTTCTTAATGAAAAAAATAGTACTACTACTAGAGAGGTTTAAAATAACACAAAATTAAAAGTAAATTAAAGATGTTTGATTCAGAGAATATAAGCTGAATTACTTTAAATAAATTTGAAAAGCAGGCAGGACAAATTTATGGTATAAGAAGTCAGTATAATGGATATCACTGAAAAGAGGAAAGGAATTAGAAGGGTCTGTGGCAGGGCTTCTTCTGGAGCACAGATATTGTTCAGTTTCTTGATGAGGTTGATGGGTTTGGTGCTTAAAAAAAGAAAGAATCTCCTTTTCCTCTCTTCTTAGCTTCCCAAGACCTCCTCCTGTTGGAAAACTAGAAGCACTTTTCTCATTCATAATAATAGAGTTATTTTTAAATATCTTCATTGGAGAAATGTTTATGCAAATTATTGCTGAGTTTTCAAAAAAGGTTGTCTTTTAACATTGAATTTTAAGTATTCTTTATATTTTTGGATACTAGTCCATCATCACATAGATGAGTTACAAGTTCATTCTCCTAGTCTGTGGATTGTCTTTTCACTCTCTTGATGGCATCATATTGAGCATGGACTGTTTTAATTCTGATGAAGCCCAATTTTATCTATTTTTTTCTTTTATCATTTGTTCTTTTGATATCATATCTAAGAAACCATTGCCTCAATCAAGACTAAGGATATTTTCTCCTATATTTTCTTCAAAGATTTTTATAGTTGATCCATTTTGAATTAATTATTGTGTATGGTGTGAGATAGGGACCCAAATTGTTAACTCCTCATTTCCTACTCCCATCCATCTCCAGATAACCTATATTCTGTTTCTGAAACTGTGAGTTTACTTATTTTAATTATTTCATATCAATGATTTCATGTAATATTTACCCTTTTGTGTCTGACTTAGTTCATTCAACGTGATGTCTTCAAGGTTCATCCATGCTGTCTCATGTATCAGAAATTCATTTCCTTTTTCAGGCAGAATATTACTCCATTGCAAGCATATACCACATTTTATTTATCCAATCATTGGTTAATGGACATTTGGGTTGCTTCCATCTTTTGGCAATTGTGAAAATTGCCAGTGTGAACATTAGTGTTCAAATATCTGTTTGAGTCCCTACCTTCAAATATTTTGGGTTTTTACCTAGAAGTGGGATTTCTGGGACATAGGAAATTCTATATTTAAATTTCTAGGGAACTGCCAAATAATCTTCCACACTAGCTGCACCATTTTACATTTATACCAACAATGAATGAGTTTTCCTAGTTCTCTGTACTCTCTCCAACATTGTTATTTTCTTTCATTTTTTTATTTGTAGCCCTTCTTGTGGGTATGAAATGACAACTCATTGTGATTTTTATGTGCATTTCGGTTATAGCTAGTGATGTTTAGAAACTTTTCCCGTGGTGTTTTTTTTCTCTTTTCCGTATCTTCTTTGGAACAATGTCTATTCAAGACTTTTGTCCATATTTTAACTGAGTTGTTTGTTTTCTATTGTTGAGGTATATGATTTCTTTATATATTCTAGATAGTAAACCCTTATCAGATATAGGGTTTCTAAATATTTTCTCCCATTGATTACATTGTTGTTTATGTTCATTGAGAAAGTCCATTGATGAAGAAAAGGTTTTAATTTTGGTGATGTCCCACTTATAGTTTTGATTCTTATATTTATGTCTTTGATCCATTTTGAGTTGATTTGTATATATAGTGTGAGGAGGGGTCCATCTTCATTCTTTTGCACATGGACATCCAGGTTTCCCAGCACCACTTGTTGAATAGACTATTTTATCCACATTGAGTGGACTTAGCAACCTTATCAAAAATGTGAGGGTTGATTTCTGAACTCTCAGTTTTATTCCATTGTTCTTTATCTGTCCTTGTTGCCAGTACCTTCCTGTTTTGATTACTACGGCTTAGTAATAAGGGTTAAGATCAGGAAATGTATGTCCTCCAACTTAATTCTTGCTTTTAAAGATGACTTTGGCATTCAAGGCTCCTTACCATGCCATATAACTTTGGTGATTGGCCTTTTGATTTCTTCCAGAAGGCTATAGGAATTTGGTTCTGTATTTTGTTAAATCTATAAATTTCTTTGATTAGATTTGACATCTTAACAATATTTAATCTTACAATCCATGAGCATAGAATGTGTTTCAGGTATTTTGGTATTCTTTGATTTCAGTTAGCAGTGTCTTGTAATTAACTGCATACAAGTCCTTTACATCCTTGGTTAGACTTATTCCTCAATAATTCATTCTTTATTTGCTATTGTAAACTGATTTTTTTCTTGATTTCTTCTTCTCCTTCTTCATTACTAGTGTATAGAAACACTACTTATTTTTGCATATTGATCTTGTCCCTTTCCACTTTGCTTAATTCATTTATTAGTTCCAATAAATTTGTTGTGGATTTTTCTGTGTATAGGACCATGTCATCTGCAAATAGGGAGACTTTTACTTCTTGTATGTGTTTTATTTCTTTCTCTTGCCTATTTGCTCTGGCTAAAATTTCCATTTCAATGTTGGATAATAGTGGTGATAGAGGGCATCCTTGTCTTGTTCATTTTCTTAGAGGAAAAGCTGCCAGTCTTTCACTATTAAGTCTCATGTAAGCTGTGGAGCTTTTTATATATGCCCTTTATCATGTTGAGGAAGTTTCTTTCTAGTCTTGGTAGTCTAAGAGTTTTAGAAAGAAATGGTACTGGATTTTTTTCAAATGCCTTTCTGCATCAATTGAGATGGTCGTGTTTTTTGTTTTCCATTTTTCTGTTTATTTGGTGTATTGCATTTGTCGGTTTTCTTATATTGAACCACCGTTGCATAAATGGGATGAATCCCACTTCATTATGATGTATGCTTCTTTTGAAGTTCTGTTGGATTTGGTTTGTTAATATATTGTTGAGGAATTTTGTATCAATATTCATATGGGATATTGGTCTTTAGGTTTATTTTCTTGTGGAATTGTTATCTAACTTTGGTATGGGGTAATGTTGCCTTCAAAGAATGAGTTAGGATAAATAAATAAAATAAATATATTTTAAAAAGAATGACTTAGAGAATGTTCCTTCCTCTTCAATTTTTTGGAATATTTTGAGCAGGATAGGTGTTAATTTCTCTTGCAAATTTGGTAAAATTCCCTGATGAATCCATCTGTTCCTGGGCTTTTATTTGTTGGGATTGTTTTGATTACTGATTCAATCTCTTTTCTAGTACTGGTTTGTTGAGATCTTACATTTATTCCTGAGGCATTGTAGGCAGTTTGTGTGTTTCTAGGAATTTGTCCATTTCATCTAGGTTTTCTAATTTGTTGGCATACAATTGTTCATAGTATGCTCCTATAGTCCTTTTTATTTCTGTGGAGTCAGTAGTCATGTCCCCCTTTACATTTCTGATTTTTGTTATTTGTATCCTCTTTCTTTTTTTCCTGTCTGAGTTCAAGTAAAGATTTGTTGATTTTATTGATATTTTCAAAGAATAAAGATTTATTTTTGCTGATTCTCTCTGTTTTGTTAAATTCTTTATGTAATATATCTCCACTCTAATATTTATTTCCTTCATCTGCTCATTTTGGCTTTAGCTTGCCCTTTTTTTTTCTAGATCCTCTAGTTTTGAAGTTACGTCTCTTTCAAATCTTTCTTCTTTCTTATTGTAGCATTTAGAGCTATAAATTTCCCTCTCAATATTGCCTTTTCTTCATCCCACAAGTTTTGTTATGTTCTCTATTCATTTTTATTTGCCTCAAGTTATTTCCTAGTTTACCTCGTGATTTCTTCTTTGGCCCATAAGTCATTTAGGATTACATTGTTTAATTTCAACATATTTTTGAATATTCCATTTCCCCCTTTTATTATTTCTAGCTTCATTACAATGTAGTTAGAAAAAAATATATTTTATGATTTCAATATTTTTCTATTTATTGAGACTTGTTTTGTGACCTGTCACATAGTCAGTCCTGGAGAATGATCTACATGCCCTAGAGAAGAATGTGTATTCTCCTGCTACCGGTTTAAATATTATATACATATAATATTTAGACACACATATATATATATATGTTATGTCTAACTGTTTAGAGTGCCACTGAAGTATTTTATTTACTTATTGATCTTTTTCTAGATGATTTATCTATTATTTAAACTAGTGGTAGTAAGTTCGAACTCCTGTTATTAATGTAGAGCCATCTGTTTCTCCTGTAAATCTGTCAATATTTGCTTCATATTTTCTGGTGCTCCGCAATTAAGTGCATATATATTTTAGATTGCTATACTTTTTTGCTGAATAGATTCCTTTATCATTATATAGTGGCCCTTTTCGTCCCTTGTAACAGTTTTGACTTAAAGACTATTTTATCTTATATTAGTAGATCTACAAGTTCCACTATAGTTAATAATTGCATTCTATATCTTTTCTATCCTTTCATTTTCAAGTGACTTATGTCTTTGAATTTAAGGCCAGTCTCTTGTAAACAGCCTATACTTGGGTCATGCTATTTTTTCCATTCTGGGGATTTCTGCTTCCTGACTGGGGAATTTAATCCATTTATACTTAAAGAAACTGATAATGCAGGATAATGTAGGATTTTAATTACTTATTTTCTTATTTTTCTTATTTTGCTATCCTAATAACAGAGATTTTGGTATTTATTTTCAGAAACTATGTCTATCTACTGCTCAATCTTCATGGAAAGTTAATTTTGTATTTTATTTACATCCCAAAGATTGATATTTTCTTAATAAAAGATAACAAATATTATTTCTACCATTGGAATTATTTTTTCCTTACTCTAAACAGATAGGGATATTAACTGGAACAAAGTTTGCCCTCATCTTTGCTAGCACAGTAAACAAAGTTTGATGAATAAAAAGTTAGATATGATTATGTCCTCTTCTGTCACTCACTAGCTTGGTGAAATTAGGCAATGTTTTTCAACAAGACCTCCTTCTTTCCAATATAAAACAATTATTTTTTTTTCATTTATTCTGAAATTATTAAATGCATCTTAATCATGTCTCAGAGCTAGGAACTGGTGGTAGAGCAGTTAGCTTTATATTTTGCCACCTGTTGATTTTTGTACTAATGAAATGTCTTATTCGTTTAGAGAAGATGATGTACATACATTTCCCTTTACCTGCAGGATATCCCTTCTTAGATATAGTAACAGTATTTTATTACTTGAAAAAATATGACCTTTTTTAAAGCTGAATAAAATCCCTATACTGTGGTAGAAACACAAAGTTGTTGAAATAAAAGATTCTGGGATGAAAGCACAGCTGTGTTATCTGCCAGCTGTATGACATTGAACAGTGTATTTAGCCTTTCAGGACTCATTGTCCTGAGGCCTAAAATGTTGAAATAATATAACAATATAACCCTCAAAGGGGCAAAAAAATTGTATCTTAAATATTCTATAAGTGAGAGGACTTTAATAAATTGTAATAATAGCACACAAAAACATGCTCAAAGATTTATTTCAGAGAAGTATTAGTATTTTTTATAGTTAATATAAAAAATAGTAGTTAAAACTACTCAAAGATGGTATGGTATAATTTACACAGAAATGAGTTTCACTTTGCTGGATGTGCTCAAGTCCAACCAATCTTTGATTTATTATTATATTTTAGTATGAATTAATACATGCATAGAGGGATTTGGTAGGTGACCCTCATATCCCTCCTACAATCAAATCCTGTAAAATGATCCTCTTTCAATACTTCTATCTGTGAAATATTTTAATTGGTGGGTAATACTAATAAAATTTGTAGGAGCTATCAAATACCACCAGCTTAATGTAAAGATCTTTAGAAATTTTCCTTCATAGGCTGTTCCCTCCACCCTGCTTTCCCTCCTTCCTACCTGCCAATCAATGTAAACAGTGATGGGACACAGTCCTTAGATACAAGTTGATCAATTTCTTTCACTTTACCCTAGAAGAAATGGAGAGAGTAGACACATTGATTGTAATCACTGAGTCTTGGAATAAGATTGACAGTTTTTTGGGTAATACACTGACCTGGCACTGAGAAGATGAGCCATAAGGCAGGATCCTTTATAAAGAAGGACATAAGCATAGGGTGTCTGTAGCCAGAGTGGGCTCCGTTCCAGGAAGTAGGACAAGGCTAGATTCTGTTTCCTGTTGGAGGCACTGTGCATTATGATAACACAGGAAACACACAGGAATCTGGTAGAGGAAATAGGGTTGGTGAAAGAAAGAGATAAATTAACACTGAAAACAAATTTGCCTGTATCACATGTTGCTTGGAATTTAGCATGATTGTTGCAACATTGCTATTTGTTTATAAGAAATGAAATGTCAAAAAAAAAATGTTAACAATCACATTAAATTGCAGAGAACTCTAGAAATTAAAACCAATCCTACCTCGCTAAGGGTCACATGAAGAGGATTGATTCCTGTTTTCCATCCTAACTTTATGTACAAGTAGAGAGTTACTTTCCAGTTAACTACCAGACATATAAACAGAAACCTTCAATTAATTTAATCATTCATCTCAAGGGAGAGATCAACAATTACAACTCAGGTTTTTGTTTGCATTTTTTTCATATAAGCCCTATTTTTTAATCAGAAAAATGTTAGTAAGAAATACTCAACAAAAGTACTACAAAAATATTTTAGAAACTGCCTTCAATTTTCATCATATCATTTAGATTCTATAAAGTCACTGAAGTGTGAGGAAATTGAACCATGTTTTTCAAAGCCATGCTAAATATTTTTAGAATTTTCCTTCCATGAGCTCACTTTCCCTTTATTTAAACATGCAGGTAAATATCTCCCTCCTCTCAGGGATGCATTATATATGTGATCAACAGACAATTGAGTCAACATTTTGTCCTGTAATAGTGTAATGGATTTTACTGGAGTAGGGATTTTGTATTCCCCTAAGTCTAGAATCAGAAAGCAATAAAGGACAACTAATAATCATTACTCTGTTTTGTGTAATGATACATTTTTCTCACACTAAATTTTTATAGCCAGTAATCTTTCATTTAATGAATATCTAAATATCCTTTCAATAGAAATAATAAAAAAGAACAGAGAAAGGACATATATGGTGGTTGTAACATACACGCTTTTATTCATCAGAATCTAATCATAAGCCTATCAAGCCTGCCCATAATCCAGAGCAGAAGGGAAATCATAGGAACAGAGATGAGACAAGGACTTATATTGTCTAGACAAAGTTCCCATTAAAAGACAATTTGTTGGGAAGCAGATGCGGCTTAAGCGATTGGGCTCCCATTTACCATTTGGGAGGCCCTGAGTTCATTTCCTGGGGCCTCCTGGTGAGGCCCACGCCCACGGACAGCTGACAGCCTGTGCTCACAGAAGCTGGCGTAGCAAGACGATACAACAAAGGGACACAAGCAGACACAGAGGAAATGCACAGTGAATGGACACAGAGAGCAAACAGGGAGCACAAGCAGTGGGGGCTGGGGGCTGGGGGTGGGAGATGGGAATAAATAAAAAAAAATCTTCAAAAAAAAAGACAATTTGCTCATTATTTCTCTATACCCAAGCATATATGTTCAAAATTCACTTCGAATATTTACACATTGCAATAATTTGCACAGTCCTTCTTTCACTACCACTTCTAATCTCTCCTTTCTCCAGTGATTATTCATATTGAAAATATTAGCAATACCCCTTGACTTAATGCCTTTTATATTAATCTCCCACACTAAATTAAGCCAAAGTAAAACCTGCATATTCCTCATGAGGTAGTGAGGACACTGCTCTTCTCTCTTCGTCCATACAACTGCAAAATCCTAAAATAGGGAAATAAATCTTCTATCCTGATGCCAATGTACAGATCTCACTGGAGAATTGAAAAGCACCATTCAGAGATCAGTTAATCTTTCCTCAGTGGAAATAATTCACATTTTACAAAATAATTTTTCCAGGCAGGCAAATAAATAAATGTTTTTTTTACAAACTAGGTATGTCTGAAAGTAAACGTTTATTTAATTTCCATTTGGGCTTTTAGTCAGCAAACAAATTTTCAACTTCCAGCTTTCCAACTGTCAATGAAACATTTCTACCAACTTGCCAAAAATCACCTAGTGTCAGGATGGCTCCGTCAATCAGAAATCAGAAAAAGCCCACTTTTCAGAGGACAGTCATTGTTAAAGTGTTTAAATGGTTCCACCATCTCTCCCTTCAGCAGGATAGTTCTTCAAATATTAGTAGGCTCTTTCATGTATTCTCCAAGACAAATCTTCTCTCCCATCCTGCCTTCCAAACAGTCCCAACATTTTGTTCAGCTAGACCTTGAAATTGATTTCCTGGAGTCACATACCAACTACATAAGAGGTTGTTATGTAAGTTTAAAATTATCATATTTAAATAAATTGAAGATGGATCTGTACCACTCAGCAAACTCAGTTCTATGTATATGCCCTAGTAAAAGTTTCACATAGAAAGGAAACATGTTCAAGGGAGTTCACTGCAGCACTGCTTGAAAGACAGACAGTGGAAATAACTTAAGTGTCTATAAAAAGGGGATTTGGAAGTAAATTAAAATATGTTTTGCAATGGAATTCTATTCAATGAGTACATTTGCAAACATGATTTTTATGTGAACATTTAGAAGTTTCAGAAATATATTTTTGAGCAGAAAAGTAAATTAAAATACCATTATTATGATGATATTTTCATATACTAAATTAAAATATATCAACACACTTATAGTGTAAAAGTTAAAAACATCAAGAGGATGAATACATACCACATTTTCAACTGCATTAGAAAGGTAGACAAAGACAGGGATCAAGAAGGGTAGGAAGGACCTTTACATGTTATACCTAATTATACAGATCTGAAGAAGCTATGGTAAACTATTGCTGTTTACTGTACATGATAAATTAAAAACATTATGTTACACATTTCTCTACGTTTTCTGTCTTGAAATGTTTGCATTAAAATTGATCCTCATAATTTTCTGTAATATACAGGGCTGATGGATATCCAAATACATGCATTTGTGAAAAACAATTGAAATGTAAGTTGGAAATCTTTGCCTTAAATCTTTGCAAACTTAATCACAAACAAACAAGAAAAACATCATCTGATGTATCAGTACATCCCAGGATAAAATGCAGAAACTGATGTAAAAATGAGTATTATACAAATGCAATGCATAACTGCACTGATACAGGAGGGGGCGGAAGGAACTGCCTTAAGTCACTTTGGAACATTCCAATTTTTACTAGAAAGTGTAAGGTAAAGACAAAAGTGACTATACATTATCATTGTATGTGGTTGGTAAATTTGTTTCTCATAGGAATATAGATTAAAATTATACAATTGCTTTGCATGTACATAGGGGACGAACAAATAAGTAAATGGATGACTGCAAGTGGGAGCAGACTTTACACTGCTGATGAGGGAGGTTACAGATAAATAATAAAGGAAAGCCAAAACAAAGTCTTGGTACTTGCTTAGAATTGGAGACATCAGTATGAACTCACATTAACTTAATATAGATGTAGAATAAATCATCAATGTGTGTATACATGAATTCATTTCCATTCATGTATTGCCTAACTCTCTGCTGAGATGGCCTAGAAGAAATGACATACCGAAAGCAAGGCGCGCACACAGTGCCGAGAACTTGGTTTCTAAAGACCATAATGGCTGATCATAGGATTGGGGCAGGGAGTACAAATTGAGCCTGGCACATTTTGTAGTATCAAAAAGTAAGATAGTAATGAAAAAAATGACAAGATGGAGATATGTCAAAAGCACCCATAAGCCAACCTGAGGAAAATTAGAGTGGCCAACACCAGAAAATTCAAGCACAATGTAAATAATGTAGTATTGAATTAAAACCAAAGTGTGAAATAAATATCCATCATATATATATGAATATAAAAAAATGGAGGAGATGGGAGAAATCTGCAAAAGAAGTAAAAGGAATTACGGAATTACTCTCCACTCAAAATTGTTGAACTTAATCCTTCCTACCATGAGAGTGGCCTGCACACTGTGACTTATTTTCAAACCAAAGGATTATAGAGTGGTAGCAGTGGGAAACAGTAACTTTACAGTATAGAAATCTGGCAATCACAAACTTAGCCAGGTAATCATTTTATCATTATCTGTGAAATGTTGATAACATATACTCCTGATATGATATAATGAGAAGGGCAATATGCCTTTGTTTTATTCTACCCCACAAGCTACAACTTCATACTAACCATTAGAAAAGCATATGACTAACCCAAATTTAGGAATAAACGCAGGATGTCTGACCAGTACTCTTCAAAACCGTCAAGGTCATGAAAACGAGGAAAGACTGGGATATTTTCACAGACTAAAGGAGACGAAGGAAACAAGACAACTAATTATGATGTGCAAACCTAGATTGAAACCCAGAACAAGGTAAGACCTTATGAATACCTAAGGAAAGCTTATAAAATCCAAAGTTCTGGAATTTGGTTGAAAGTAATGCAGTGTTGATTTCCTTGTTATGACACTTTCACCATAATAATGCAAGCCGATGACAATAGGAGAAGCTGGTGAATAAAACAAATCTGTGTACTATCTTTGTAACTTTGAATAAATCTAAACAATGCCAAAAGTAAAACCTAATTTTAGAGTTTAAGACGGAACTTAATATTTCAGACATTATGGTGTGTAAAGTTTTGGGGGAGAGGAAATCACACAATGTGGATGACTAGGTTGCTATAATAACCCTTTTCCCTTTTCCCATCAAGTTAACACTTGTGGAACTCTATCCATACAAATGAAGGGAGGAGGATTAGTTCACTTTGGTCTTATTGTTATTTCATTGTTTTTTTTATGACTATTTAATCCTAAGTTTTTAAAATTTTCTATCCTGTTTGTTATTTACTATAGTGTATTTCTCTCCTTAATTCATACCTGTGGGCAAATAGGCACACGTTATGTTTTTCATGATACAAACAAAATCATAAAGTGGCTATTTGTGCATTTCACTGACTCTTTATATATCCTGTCAAACTGGTTGGAAAGAAGCTACACCTACGGAATAAAAGTGAGCCATTCTATTGTTAGTATGTGGTTGTATATTTTATCCATCTCCATGTAAGCAATGGCTGAATGGTGCTACTGTATGAAATGAAATGGGTGATGGTCTACTGAGAACACTGGGATCTTCTGAAAGCACCTACTTATTCAAACCTACTCCCAGTCCTTCCACAAACAGTCCATCATTATGAGGAATTAAGATATATTTAAAAACTTTTAGGTTTAGATATTGTCGAATATTCTTCATCTTATTATCATTTATGCCTCTTTCAAATACAAGAACTATATACTTTTATTTAAACAAATCAACAAATATAAAAGTTTTTAAAAAGAAAATTGATTTAAACTAAATAACATAATTTAAATACAACTGAATTAAATTTTCATTTTCTTAATAATGCAATTATGTAAGTATAAATGTGATATTAATTATAAGCTCTTTAACTATTGGGAATATAAAGATATCATTTAAAAACAATACACTGAAATTTAAAGGCTATTTTACTAAAATGAAGTTTACAAAAACCTTCAATAATGTGATAACATGTTTACATAATAAAAGATAGCAGTGGAATACAAACTATATATAGATTATAACACTTTAATTAGAAAAATGAAGCTATTAAAAAGGTACATAAAAATAAAGGCAAAATATTTACAAATGTTGATATGAGATTTGGAATTTCTTTTACCTTATTGATAGTAACTGATTTCAATTTTTTCTACAATGAACTCAATTACATTGATGAATCATATATAAATTTCTGTGAATTCATATGGTAATGTATATTTCCAGGTTTTATGAATTGAAATTTTATTTTCATAAAACTTATTTGAGTAGTTGCAATTGGTATCTTTCTGAAACTTAGTTATTATTTCTTATAATAAATACATTTCAGGTAAAATTCTACTTAATTATAACTTATTTAATTCGTTTTGAGAGCAATGGTTGTTTTCTAGGTGTAATATCAAACAACCTCAGATTTAAAAAACAGATTATTAAACAAGCTGAATTTGTTTTGCAAGAAATATTGCACTATTTCCTCAATTTTTCAAAATTTTATTTTTTCTGACTTCCTAAATAATCATGCTTATTGTTGAAATTTTGAAGCAAAATACTATTTTAAAAATCACATTCCCACTACCAAGAGGTAAACACTGTTAACTTTAGTTATATATTCTTAAAGACCTTTTAAAATGCATTGTTTGATCTGCATACTTGATATAATATTGTATATGCAATTTGATGTACTAATGAAAAAGTCCACAATTAGCATTAACTACTGATCCTGAGACAGCTTGGAACATTGTATCAACTGGAAGGATACAGATGAGAGGATCATGAAAAAGACATTCAGTATAACACACCTTAAGTGAAATTACTCACCTTTTGTCTGTAGAGTGTAGATTCTTATAAACTGCAGTCACAGTTAGCTGTCACAATAAGACTAAAGAACTAACCTAGA
>JAQZBX010083734.1:0-13347 GCA_029593785.1 Cabassous unicinctus | reverse complement strand
GTAGTTAAATCATAATTTACAATAAACAAGCCATTGTTTTTATATGCAGGTAGACAATTAAAAAGGAAAAGCATCATTGTAAAACATTATGATTAAGCTGCTGGGAGAAATAGAGGCCTCGATGATATTTGGGGGGACTGTGCCTGTCTTAGGTCAGGACCGTGCTAAACGGCTGCTGGATCTTACCCGTCATTGGAAAACCATGGCAGCAATTGGCCAGGCCCCTGTCTTAGGTTGACCCAGCGGCTTTGCCGCAGAAGGAGAGAGAGAGGGGGGGTCCAATTGCCCTTTTTAGGTCAGGACCGTGCTAAACGGCAGCTGGGTCTTACCCGTCGTTGGAAACCATGGCAGCACTTGGCCAGGCCCCTGTCTTAGGTTGACCCAGCGGCTTTGCTGCCGAAAGAGGGAAGGGGGGGTCCAGTTGCCCGTTATTGACTAACCAGTCCAGCACCCAATGAGGCATATTTCTCAAGGAGCTCAAAAAATGGCCTTTGTAAGAGTATAAACAGGGTGAAATTAGGCTCCAACTCTTGAAGTGCTTAGCTCTCCTCTGCAAGTCGGGTATCCTTGATCCCTTCTTGACCAGCCACGGACCTTGTCTTGTAGTCAGTCTTGACGAGAGCTAAGCACCTCCGTTCATGGCCGCCACAAGTGGGTTTTCTTTTTCTTTCAGACAAAGTGAAACTTCTGTCCTTAGTTTGAGTAAGCACTTCACGACTTTTCCTCTTGAAAGCCCACACACTTCATGTGGTAGAGAAGGACTTCACATTCTGCTCCCATATCTTGACAAAATCTTTTAAAAATATGATTCAGAAACTTTTTTGATAAAGTTCATAACTTTTATGGCTGTTGACAAACTTCTTTCAGGGTTGTTGGAAGAGTCTGTTGCCAATGCATGTCTGTGTAAAAAGCAGTGAGTGACAACGACTTTGAATAGCTTCTTTTTTTACTAAAGGAGCAAAAACAGATGTATTACCAAGCATCATAGGAGCTCCATCAGTGCAGAGAATAAAGTTTTTCTTCCCAATCAAAGTTTTGTTTGTGAAAAAAACTTTTTACCATTTCAAAAATGTCATCAGACTTTGTAGTTTCCAAAAGAGACTCACAAAATAAGAATTCTTTGATAGCATCAGCATGTGCATAACGAACAAAAACAAGGAGCTGGCAAAATTGAGAGATGTCTGTAGTTTCATCCACTTGCATACTGAAGGGGAATGGCAAGGCTGCCAATTCCTGGATGACCTGTTTTAAAATATTAACAGACATATGAACCATTCTAGAATGTATTACATCATTTGACAAGGGAACCATTTCTGTTTTCTTCCTCTGTTCCAAACCAAAACCAATTCACCCATTTCCAGTGCAAATGGCTTTACTAAAGTCTCCAATAGTGTGGGCCTTCTTTTGCTTGGCAATCCAGTAAGCAATTTTATAGGCTGCTTCAAGCAGAGGCTTTTGTGAAATGGCAAATCCAAGTTTTGGAAGAGTCCCTGCTTTTTCAAATTGAGATTTTTTCACACAGAAAAAAACTTGCATCTTTAGATGCATTCTCAGCATGGACAGACATAATATGGTCTTTCAGTTTTGCTGGCTTCATACTTCTATTCACAGGAATTTTTCCATGCAGAAAAAGCATAGCAATTTTTGAGATCTGTCACATTCATTAATACAAGTAAAACCAAATAATACATAACTTTCATTATACTTCCTTTTCTTTGACACTTCAACTTAAATTGGGTCTGTAAAATAAAATATATAATTTAATTGACAGATTTTAACATTCATTATTTTGTAAGGTTTTTAAAGTAATTTGCTAGATAAATATGCATATAAATAAGTAATTTTTATCTCTTGAATAAACCCATGGATTACAGGAGTAGATCAAGATTTGTGTCATTTCTGGAATTCTGTGTCTTTTCTGGAACTGTGTGTAAAGTAGCATGGATTTCAGAACCTACGTAGAAACCAAATGGCAAAAGAAAAACATATACTGCAAATGGAGATTGCATGGGTTGAGGAACTCAAGGTGGCTATGACTGATTTATACTCATAATCGGTGTGTCTATTTGTGTTAAAGGTAACCTACTTACTAAAAGTTATGAATTCTTATATAAACTGACCAGTTTTGTAAAATTTTAACAATCAATGAAAACAAATTACTGCTTTCATTTATTTGTTAACAAACAATTGTAGATAGGGAAATACTTGAATGTAGTGCAATCACTGGGCAACTGTGATGGTTAGGCTAATGTAGCAATTTGGCCAGGTAGTTGTGCTCAGTTGTTTGGTCCAGCAAGCACTGGGTTAATTGTAATACAAAGATATTTATGGGCTTTAGTCATCAGTGAGTTTACTGCATAGATGCCTGATTATATCTACGATCAACCAAGGAGATTGCTGTCAGGAATGAGTGACATTTTATCCAATAAGCCAAAGGGATACTGATGCAAAATATCAGAAATCTGTTGGCTTTTATAAAGGGTATTTATCTGTTAGAGCTAGATGGCTGCTGACATCTGCAAGGATTCAGCCTTCCTCCTCCTCCCAAAGCTCCATGTTCCCAGCTTCCTCCAATATAAGTTGTAAGCTGGGATTAGTCTTGTCTCTCTCCCAGGGCTCATTTCTCTCTGGGCTCAGTTGCTTTGCTCCCTCCACAAGGCCAGCTATAAACTGTCAGGCGAACAGTTAATCTCTCTTCCTGGGGTCTCTGCCATGTCTTATGGAGCCAACTCTCTTTCCTCACATATCTGCTTTTCTGTGTGTTTTCTTTCTGGGCTCCAGGATTAAAACTCCAACCTCCTTTCTCTGCAGTGTGGTTTTTCTGTGAGTCTCTACCCACAAAGCTGGTGGGTACTCAACATCCTACTGATTTGGCCCAATCAAAGCATTAATCATTATTTAATCAATGAAACCTCTGAATCCAATACAGTCTAATATGCCCAGAGAAACAGACCAGTTTACAAATATAATCAGTATTTCTTTTTGCAATTCATCAATAATATCAAACTGCCACAGTTACCAATCTGGCAGCTGAACAACTACTAGGAATTGAGTAGCCAGCAAAGATTAGGTAACAAACACATAGATTTCTTGACCTGGTGGGGAAAGCACACACATTTTCTCTGCACAACAAAGGCAGCCTTGTTGTCTGGATAAAATGTGTAAGCATCTTTGTATTTGTCACATAAGATAATTTTGGCCTGTCACTTTTCATGTTTTGGTTATTAATTATGACATCATAACTGTGTTTCTTCAATATGATTGGTTACCTGATGTCATGGCTAGCAAATTTTCAAAGCAAGTGGCTTGGTAGAAATCACTAATAATTATGTAACAATTTTTGAATGTATTATGTATTTTAGGTGTGTTTTATTTTGTGAGGTTATATTTTTCACTTTTTATTTTTTATTTTTCATTATAGTTACATTAATTATAAATGTGCAGAGTGAAATTTTCAATGTATATAATTCGTGCCAATCCTGTGATTACTCCTTGCGAAACGGTGACCATATACTTCAAAAGATCAAAGATAATGCTCAGGAGATCTCCTTCTGTTTGTTACCTTTTCTGTGTTGCCAGATAGTTGGTCAACTATGCCACATAATAGATTGTACACAGCAGGAATGTGATCATGTGTGATCTAGCATCGCGTGTAACAACTACCATAATTTCAAAGTATGGATGAGCAAAGGGATCTTTTGAGATATGCAACAGCTGTAATGTGATATGAAATGAATACTACTGTAAGTTATTGCATACATTCATAAGTGAAGGAAATGCTTGATTTCAGTAAAAGGTCAGAGGAAATAGAGATAATAAATTGATTTTTTTCAATTCAAGCTCTGTGGACCCCTGGTTAAGAACCCCTGCTCTCAAGAAAATATACAAATGGCCAGAAAGCACATGAAGACATACACAACATCATTAGCCATTGAGTATATACAAATCAAAATGACAATGAGATACCATTTCAGACCATAAGAACATCTGCCATTAAAAAGAAAAAACAAATATTGGAGTGGATGTGGAGAAATATATATATTCAATCATTGCTGGTGGGCATGTAAAATGGTGCAGCTACTTTAGAACACAATTGAGCAGTTCCTCAGAAAGCTAAGTGTAGAATTACTATTTGACCCAGCAATCCTTCTACTTGTTATATACCCAAAATAATTGAAAGCAGGGATTGGAATAGATATTTCCAACCTGATGTTCATAGCAGCATTATTCATAATTTCCATAAGATTAAAGCAACCCAAGTGTCCATCAGTTAATGAATAGATAAATAAAATATGATTTATATATACAATGGGATGTCATTCATCTGCAAGAAGCAATGAAGTCCTGATAAATGTGACAACAGGAATGATCATGGATGACATCACGTTGAATAAAATAAGTCAAATACAAAAGTACAAACATTGTATGATCTCATAGATTTAAACAATTAGAATAAGCAAACTCAAAGAGAAAGACTCTAGTATATATGTTATTAGACAATGAGGTGGGGATAGAGAAGGTGATGTGATGTCTTAAAATGTTCAAGGAAACTGTTAGGAATAATGGGAATGTTTGGTAATGGATGGTGGTGACAGTAGCACAATATTGTGAAAGTGATTACTAGCACTGAAATATATAGCTCAATTTGATTAAAGGAGGAAACGTTAGAACATATATATGGTAACAGAATAAAATTTTTAAAAAAATCCAAGGAACTACACTACACAATGAATCTTAAATTAAACTATGGACTATAGTTAATAACACAATTATAAAAATGTTCCATCATCAATTGTAACAAATGTTCTATTCCAATGAAAGAGCTTCATTTTAGGGTGGTATATGGGGATCCTGTGTTTTATGCATGATTGTTCTGCAAACACACTTTTAATAAAGAAAATAAAAGAAAAAATAATAGTAAAAAATCCTAAAAAAATCATTTATTAATGTAAAAAAATTGAGTTTTACGTGAATTACTATTTTAAAGAACTTGTGAACTCCACATCAGAATGAAAGTTTCCCAAAACTTAAAGAATTTTAGATAGGGTTATTGATGATATTAATAAATTTGAATTACTTTGGTATAGTTGGGTGATATGCAACTCTCTGTGAACCAATATTTTCCATATGGAACTTTGTATATAAAATGATGCTTGTGTATAGGATCCACTCAAATGCCCAAATATATCAATGGATTTAATTGCAACAGAATATGAAAAGTTCATTCTATGGTTGGAGATTACAAATTTTAAGGCTTTAAGAAAGTACTATTTGTTGAATTTTGGTTTAGAATCCCAAAAGAATAACATTAGTTATCTGAAAATCTATTAATATGCACCTTTCTTTTAGCAACCATATTTTTGTAAGGATTTATTTTGTGTGAAGCCATGTTTTCTTCATATTCTTCAATTAAAACATTTTGTTGCAAAAGTTTGAAAGAAAAAAACTGCTTTGAGAATTCAGATGTGTTCTATTAATCCAGATATTAAAGAAGTTTTCAGAATGTAAAAGAGGACTTCTGCTTCAAAATATTTGACTGTTTATCTCCACTCACCAAACTTCACAGCTGAATTTTATAACTATGTTGGTATCCTGTATTGGTAAGTAGAGACTTCTACTATTGTGCCTTCATTTCCAAGATTTCCTTGGAGCATCTTAGCCTCTCCCAAATTAGGCTTCTTTCCAGATTGGCAGTCATTAATGAAATTTTCAGAATAACTCTCAATTGTCTCCTTTACTAAGAATGTCTTCTGGGGCGCAAAAATTCACAGCCTAAATGCAACCTAACTTTATTGCTCACACCCCATGTGTGAGGGTCTATTCAATCCAGTTTCAGTGACTGTCTCACTCTGTACTTAACCCCTTTTTAAAAATTTTATTTATCTTTTAAAATCTATTCTTGAATGCTGCCTTTACTTATTCATTTGTTTTTAGTTTAGTAGCTGCTGGTCAATTATTGGTTTTTAATTTTTAGTTAAATTTAAACTGCATATGAATTTCCTTAATGACACAATTTTAGTCCAAATTCTTCAAAAAATGTATTTTATTAGGGGTAACACAATTTTATGGATTTTCTATATGTAAATATCACATTTACAATCTGATACAAAATCAAGAATGTATTGAATCTCCTGTGAATTGGAAAACATTACTGAAAATTACTTTACATTTAACAAAAAAAAAATACTTTTTTTCCCCAAAGAAACACCACTACAAATTTAACTAATCTCAAGTGTATAGGAAAGATTTCTTACCAAGCAGCAGTTGCAGGAAAACTGGCCTCTTGAGGTTGACCTTGACAGTTAACCAGGGCTCATGAGAGATAAGACCCATATGTGTCCATTAGAAAAAACATATTTACAAAGAATCCAGAAGTAGACTGGTTATGAAGAGTGTATCTAAGTGAGAAGAGACTCCAAGAATTTTCTTGGTGCAGGAAGGGGCAGGATCACAAATTTTGTCAAATATTTCAATATTTCAAAAGATCACATTCATGTTAGGGAAGCGCTCTTATCTTACCTTTCAGGTATATTTGTATATAATATTTGATGTATTTCTTTGATATTACTAATGAATAATTCTCTGAAACAGCACTTATATGCCTCAAGATCATTTGCATACATAATTATAACTTCCTCATATGACACATTTTAGCTCATAAGGTAGGCTAGATTTTTTCTGATTTAAATGTTATCCCTGTTTTAAATTGGTACCTGAATATCTGTCTGTGAATACACAGTTTGACTGAAAAGACTGGAAGTATATTGAAAACAAAATTCCCTGAAATCGACGTATTAGAAGCAAAAGGAATGAGATAGTTCTAGAGCTAGGTTATAAATGAGAGCTAAGAAATTTATAGGTAAACAAAATTATGATCGAATTTCTTGGAAATCTATTAATGTAAATAAAAATAGTCATTTAAACATCCAATGAATATAAAGATTTCCAATGTACTTTTTACAATGAACAATTTCTGATATTTGCTTGCTTAATTTGACAATGTAGCACTGCTCTATGCTGATCATTTTAATGTGATACTCTTTATTGCTTTTTAATAATAGTCAAGGAATTAGCAACCCCACTCTGTATGTTATTGTCCACATTTTAAAATTGTTAAGTAAATACTTTCTAAATATCCAACAGGTTATAAAAAACATAGGTGAAAAACCCTGAACTTTCTCCTGTGGCCAAATATATTCATTTAACCATCACGATACATTTTGTAGAAGATGTATGGTAAATTTAATATGGTGGACCTTGAGAATTTCTGTAGATTAAGGATAAAGATGCAATCTGAAGAGATGGAAGATAGAAAGGACACTTTAATGATCAAGTGTTAATGCATGATTCTGACACAGCAAATATTAGAAAACAACAATTTTAAGTGTCTGTCAATTCAGTAATATGCATCATTGATCAATTTTATCAGCATAACCACTGAGTAAAGTTTTGGTAGTTAATAACAATTATCCGCCTAATGGAATGAAAAATGAAGATATTACAAAAAAAAAAAAAACATAATAGGAAAGATATTATAAAAATCAATTTGGACAAAATATTTCTCAATACAATGGAAATTCATCTGGATATAGCCAATATAAGCAAGGCAGCATTATAATTATTATTTATTAAAATTGTTAAAATTGTAAAATATCTTTGTGAGGACAAAGGGATTAAATATAAATAAAATATTTTAAAAATACAAATTCTATATTTTTATACTTATAGTCTTTAATTCTAGGCTTCCCACAAATGAATATTAAATAGTGCTAAAAGTCCATTTTGACATAACTAGCTTAATCATTAAAATAATAATATGAAATGCTTCAGGAAAGCACAAGTAAATAAGCTAAAGTTTGCACAACTATTTATGTATGAGGCGATTACTGCAACCTAGAAAAGCATATATGTGGGAGAACCAGGCAGTATGTTAACCCTTCCTTAAATATTGGAATTCATGCCTGATGGTGAGAGGGTGCTTTGTGGAGGAGTAATGGCAGGTGGATGCTTTTCTTAGATACTGTGTGCAGGTGAGAAGGTTGGCTAGAATGACAGCAAGGGAACTCTGGATTCACACTCCCATGAAGAAAATGCAATGATTAGATTCATAATCAAATGTAATTATTATGGAAATTGTAATAGAGGAGGAGAGAAAGGACTCATTCGCATTTCTTATTAAGCAAGAACAATTAAAGAAAGGTGAGGAATTTTATATGGTCTCATTTGGAATAATACCATTCTCAGAAGATCCTCAGAACTATTCATTAACTTTATTACAGAAAAAATTTCTAGGTCTTTCTGCCATAGATGTGGAAATATCAGAAGTCATTCTAGTTCCCTGGTACATGAGGAGAATCATTATCTGCTGTGCAGCGTTCAAACCATTGGCAGATATAGAAGCTTTTTAAGAGAACTTGTCCTATGTACTTTTTGATGTATAGAAAATGAGAAAATAATAACTGCATAGGTTCAGGCAGAGTTTTGAAATGTATTTAACGTCCGGACCCCAGGAGCACGCGTTTCCGGCCATTCATACTCCCAGTCTGTTGATCCTCAGTTGTTTGATTTTGTGCACTGTCTGACCGAAAGGGTGAAGGCGCCGCTAGGATGAAGCTACTGAGATTTTTGATGAAATTGAGCCACGAAACTGAAACCACTGAATTGAAGAATGGAAGATAAGAGCACGGAACTGTCACAGGTGTGGATGTCAGCATGAATACACATCTTAAAGCTGTGAAAATGACCCTGAAGAGCAGACAACTTGTACAGCTGGAAACACTGAGTATTAGAGGAAACAGTATTCGTTATTTTATTCTGCCAGACATCTTGGCTCTGGATACGCCACTTGTGGATGTTGAATCTAAGGTGAAATCCAAGAAAAGGAAAGCTGTTGCAGGAGAGAAAGAGGCAATAGAGGAAGAATGGGATCCTACGCGTTAATGTCTCTCAAGATTAGCGTTTCAAGGTGATAAGTAATTTGGGCACTTTTTTTTACAGGTTTTGTTTGTTTATGTCAGTTTCTAATAAACATAAATGAGGGGCCGTGTTGTCTATTAACTATCAAAATTTTACTAGTTTCATATATGTATGCATGATATTAACACAGTAAGAGCCAAGCCTAATTATTAGGAAGTCCCAGAAAAATTCCATTCTTAGGTGATCATGCTTTAATTTTTTAAATTAAATTTTATTTTATGATGAATCTGTGTAGAGTACACACCTTTAACTTCGCATGCACTGAACATGCATTTTGTTACTTTCCATTCTTTGGAACCTCCCTATAGGTGAAATAAGTTCTTTTTGGTAGTTCACAAATTGAAATCCTGTGGAATGGGATCTGAAATTGATTCTCCTTCCCTGAGTTCTACTCTCTGGAGACTTGGGTACTTGGTAAAAGGTGATAGTTATCTTCTAAACCAGTAGTCAGTGATTTTGCTGTCATTGTTAATATTTTTGTTTGTTTTATAATAGGTTAGCAATAGAATAGTTTCTCTTGAGTTGAAACTGCAAATATTATCCAGTAGCTTATCAGTTGTGAGCAGTGTTAAAGCCTCCTGTTAATTTGGAATGCACCCATCAGTGGCTTTATCAAGTACTTTTAAAAGGAGTCCTTTAAGAACAAAATGAAAAAAACCTGCTTTATTTGACAGAGAAACTAGATTATTCCCAACAGGAAATAAGAAATTTTTTAATTGTTTTAATTGCTTTAACTTAGAGGAAAATACCTTTTTGGTGTATACAGTTTTTGTCAAGTTTACTACCATTTCTGTACTAAGAAAGCAAGCTAACTTTGAGGATGTGGGAGAACTAAATCTGTCTTTTCACTAAATTATGCATTGTTGGCTTTTTTTTGTTTTGTTTTATTTTATTTTATTTTTATTTTTATTTTTTTTACTGGGAGGTCCTAGGGATCGAACTCGGGTCCCTCCATATGGGAGACAGACGCCCAACCATTTGAGCCACATCCGTCCTCGTTGTTTTATTTTTAATGAAAAGGAAATTTTCTGCAAAGAATGTTAATTAAAAATAATGTGTGGGCCCTATGGGAGTTACTTAATTTGAGTGATAGCAATAGTATTATGTGTCTGTGCGTCAATGTTTTCAAGAAGTTACTTTAAACATAGTATCTTGCTCATTTCCTCAAGGTAATTCAATAGTTTTTGTTTATTCCAAAGTTGCCATGTAGTTTTCTGTTGTTAAAAGTATCTTGCTCATTTCCTCAAGTTAATTCAATACTTTTTGTTTATTCCAGAGTTGCCATGTAGTTTTCTGTTGTTCATAAGTCATTGAAGCTATCCCATAGTGTTTGGCTATTTTATCACAAATTATCTGGCAGTTGTTTGACAATTATATAACAAAACCTATGATCGCCCCCAAAAAAGGGGTAGGGGAGTATATGAAATCCATTTTGATGAACTCAACTGTATATGCATATTTTTTAGTAATAAATATATTAAACATGAACTCATGGCAAGATACAAGCAGTATGTAATTTTCCTCCATATCTCTTGAAAATTAAGACCCTGGGGGAATAAACTCATTCTTTTCTATCCCCTGATCTCTTGCTGGTGTTCCTATTGGTTGAACCCAAACATAAACCAGAAGGCAAGGTGAAGAGTAGATTTAAGGGGCAGACAGAAAAGACCCTGCACAGCTAATGAATAAACATAATTGGTTCCTAGATGTTAAGCAAACATAAATATATAATTGTAAATTGTGGTGAATACCCTGTAGGTAAGAGTATTTCACATTATTTTGTCCATTTTAAAAGCAGTATGTAGTGGCAGCCCATTTTGATGTTCAAATACCATATAACTTTTAAGATTTTATCAGTACGTTTTATTTTGAGGGTTTTAACATCTAAATTGTTGGCATTGTGAAACCAGTCTAATAAATAGTTGTAATGTAAGAATAAACAATACTAGATTGAGCATAAATAAATATATATAGTGTATTTAATAAACATTGGAAATGTGGCTGAATGATTGTTGGACCTTGATCTCCCATTAAATACATTAAATACATTTATTTGCCTAGATTATTTTGAATAATGCTGAAGTATACAGGCCCAAGATGAAAATGGATATATGTTCATTGATTGATTTTTAAAGACTGCCATTTGTTGATTTCCTGCATCTTGATTTCCAGGTTAGATGCTTTTCCTTGATGAAAGTTTGCAAATTACTTGGTAATATGGATTTACTTTATTTTGTTTTTGTGTTATATTTTATTTTGTGTTTTTGTTTGATACTTTGACTCCCAGGGAGATGGTAGCATGTAAGTAGATATGAGCAACCTCACCATCATCACACAATTCATCCTCATGGATAACTCAAGCTCCCAGGAGCTGCAGGCTGTGCAAGGTCTGCTGTTCTTAGTGGTTTATCTGGGAGCATTGACTGGGAATATTCTATTACTGTCATAGTGACCAACCCATGTCTGCACTCTTCAATGTATTTCTTTATAGGCAATTTATCTCTGATAGATCTTTGCTACATTTCAGTTCTTGTTCCCAAAGCAGTTGTGAATTCTCTGTCAGGCAATAAATCAATTTCTCTCACAGAATGTGGTGCTCAAGTTTTCCTGTTTATTCTCTTTGGAACCACAGAGTTGGCCTTCCTTGTGGTGATGTCCTATGATCGCTATGTTGCCATTTGCCACCCTCTGCACTATGGACTCACCGTCACCCCACATATGTGCACACAGGCAGCTGGTGGCTCCTAGGCAAGTGGGTTGGTCAATTCTGCCATCCACACAGGAAAATTATTCAGACTTCCCTTCACAAGGTTGAATGTAATCTTTTGATATTTCTGTGATGTACCTCAAATCTCTAGGATCTCATCTTTAGATGCTCGTTCTTCTGAGCATGTGGTCCTAGCTATGAATGTATGCACAGGCTTAATATGTTCTGCTTTATTGTTTATTTCATATATTAATATATTTTCAATGGTGCTTAGCATGTATTCCATGGAAGCCCATATTAAACCCTTATCCACTTGTACTCCACAGTTGGCAGTTCTACTTATATTTATAGTTTCTGGAATTATTGCTGCCTTAGGTCCCATTGCAGATAAAGCATCTCTTACCAATCTGCTCACAGGCATGTTCTACACCATGGTGCCCCCACTTATAAACCCCCTCATCTATAGTCTGTGGAACAGAGAGATTAACACTGCTCTAGGCAGACTGCTCAACAGATGTTTAGAGTTCCCAGATTTTTTAAATCTGTGATTAAAAAAATAAATAAAAACAAAATTTGAAAGAAGTGTCAAATTTTGACATACATTTTTGTGTTTGACTCTTTCCTTGTAAAATATCCAGTATTGTCTAGGTCTATTTTTTCTGTTTACGTGTGGCTGTCAGCTATATATCTCTGTGTCATAGTTTTTCATACTCTATTCTATATTTGTGTAACTCATGTAATTTTCTTCAAAAGGCTTTCTATATTGTCAAAATGTTTTGGAAAATTATTATGTTAGTTTAGAGGTAAAAACAATGTATGGCATTTTATAAGACCGTGCCTTATACATCAGTAGCTAAACTGAAACCTATGCTTTTTACATAATTTCATAGTAATAGGTACTTCTACTCTGGTAGAAAATATTGAGTCTTTTGTATTAGACCAGCATTTTTAAAAATTCCTCTTCTTGCATTCACTCATGTACATGTGCCTGGTCTAATAATAAACTGATTAGAACTAAGAAACAACTATGGAATTGAGGATTCTATATGGATATAGCACTTAGAACACTAATGCTGGAACCTTGAGGTGTTGTTCAAAAGGGGGGTGGGTGGTAAATGCCCTGAACTTTAACACAGAGTATAGTTTGCATGTTTCAGGTCTTTCTCAGCTCTGTATGAAAGATGTGTGCTGCCCTTATTTTATTACAGCTTTTTCATGATTAGAAACAGGATTCCTTAGTAGAGAATGGAGTGAAGCACTGGCCTGCAGAACAACAATCTTGCTAATACTGCATGGATTCACTTTTTCCAAAAAGAAGATAGAAAAGTAATACCCTGAAGATTTCTAAAGGACTAGTCCGTCTTCTTACAGTCTAAGGATATGTTAGCCTTCTTATGTTTTAGAGTTGAATACTTGACTGCTTCTTGTTTAACTCCAGCATCCTATCTAGAAAATACTTCTTAAGCCCTTATGGTCATTTATATTCAGCTGCACCTTGTACAATTTGCAAAACAGTCCCATTATGGATCAGTTTTATTCAACCTAAAGGAAAGAAGTTAATGATGAATGCAGTCTTCCTGACATCAAAACTAATAATCCTAGTTGAAATCTGAACTTTGCTCATATTCATCCAATGTCTGAAACATATATTTATAATACTTATT
>JAQZBX010083733.1:0-13352 GCA_029593785.1 Cabassous unicinctus | reverse complement strand
CTTGTTCCTTTAACTGGGCCTTATCTTCCTGTTTCTTGGTATGGATTGTAATTTTTTGTTGGTGTCTTGGCTTCTGGCTTACTAGATGTATTATTCTGGATGCAATTTCTCTCTTTAGTTCAGGACTTTCTTGCCCTTTCTTCCTTGCTGGTTGTGTAGTAGGAGCCAAAGATGTAGTTGGTGCTGTAAGCTGTGGAGGCTCAAGCTTCCCTCATTGCCCCAGGGACCAGTGAAGTTTCTCCCACCTTCCTCCTTTGCCAGGGGTAGGGACAGAGCCACAGCCATGTGTAATAAACCATGTGCAGGTCTAGACATAGTTGCCCAGAAAGACTGATGAAGCTTCATGCCCCTTCCTCCCCTGCCTGGGGCGAGGATGGAGCTGCAGATGTGGGCAGCAATCTATGCCATGCGGGTCCAAAATGACCACAGTTGCCCTGGTAGACTTCCAACTATTCAGTCTGTGCCAGGCAAATGTACCTGCAATTACTTGGAGAGATTGCTTCCTCTCTGCCAGAGGTGGGGCTGAAGCCTAGGCTAGGGCTGCAGTCTGATCTGGGTGGAAAGAAGCTGGTCCTTACTGTCACTGTGATTTTCAATCAGCTTGGCTTCCTGTCATGCCAGGGACAGAGTCAAAATGGTGGCTACCAGGCTCTTTCTGACTTGGACAGGTTTAAGCTTTAGCTGTTTTTATAGGATTATACTTTAGCCACCTGAGTTTACTAATCAGTAGGTGAAGTTGGTGCCCAACCATCTCTTCCTTTCCTGTTTTTGGGAAGTGGAGATTCCAATTCCAGCCACGGAATAGCTCCTGAGGCAGCTTGTGCCACCAGTGGAGGTTGGGCACCTGCCTCCGTGGAGTGTGCTCTACTCACAAATCTTCTCCGTAGATGGGCAGTCTCCTCCTTCCATTCTTTCAAGGATGTTGCAGGATGCTCTTCTGGTCTCCTGAGCCCCCAAACAGGTGCTTTAGGTAGCTCTGGGTGATTACTAACTGCCCTGTAGCACAAGCTGACTCTAGGAGCTCCTTACTCTGCCGCCATCTTGCTGATTATTTTCAGTCCCTATTTATTTTAATAAATAATAAATAAATCCTCAGGCTGAACATCCCCTTAAACTTATGAATTGATGTGTCCCTTGTTCATTCTTGATGCCATTCATCCACCACCATGTGGGTTGGCAGTCTACAACAGGATGTCTCAAGCCTCTAAATAAAATTGCCTGGGGATTTTGTAAAAATATACATTTTGATTCCATAGGTCTGGGGTGGTAACTGAGATTCTGCATTTCTAACAATTTCCCTGGCATTGCTGATGCTACTGGTCCATAGACCACACTTGAGTGGCAACCTTGCTTGTTTAAGGAGCACAGGCTTGTTTCTGGCCTCCATAGAGGCCTTTCCAAGCCACAGGGCAGCCATTGTGGTCCTTGGGCATCACCGAGCTGGACTGCTGGCAGAAGCAGTTGAAGACTCTACATCATCAATATGCTTTTAGACGTTGAATGCCTTTTTGGCAGTTGGTGGAACATAAAGAGCTTCTGCTTTTCCTCTCTGATTCAGGCCTCTACTGTGAATCTTTTAAACCAGCCAGTTCTTTTTCTGGGAACATGAAATTGGAATTCTGCCCTATCTGTCCTCTCATGTCTCCTGAATGTTGATGATGATGTTGACTTTCCTTACATATCTCCTAAAGTTCTGTCACTCAGGGATGCTTTGTAGCCTGTGGTGGCTGTTTCTCTTCCTTTTCTAATTCTTGTCTCAGGCTTTAGGCCTGTGAGCTTTCTGTCAGCAAGACACCTCTGGTAACTTTGTCATTTCCTCAGAGGAGCTCCTCAAGGCAGGAGTCTCCCCTGGCTGATCTCGCCCGTAGCTCAGTTATACCAGGGAATCCAGTCACGTGCTGAGGCTGGTCCTGAAATTCACAAATAAGAACCAAACCCCAAGGTCTCTTCCCCAAACACACTATCATATGCCCTTTCCAAAAGTTCCTTGCATTCTTCTTCCTCCATGAGCTAAGAGGAAAGGGGGCTAATCATCTCTCTTATTCTGTCAGGGCTGGGATTGTCCTTCAATAATTCTCTGAAAATATCTTCTTAGGGAATATTCTGCTTTCCCCATGGTGTGGGTGACTCTCCTGAGAAATGCTAGAGGGTGTACTTTTATTTTTTTACACTTGAAGGTCTCTAGAGAATGAGAACTCTCATTCCTTGTTCAGCAGTTTGTTCACCTATGTATACTTCCAGAGACAAGCTGCTCTCAGTAGATGAGGTTTCAAATAAGCTTGCTCTAGTCAAATATCATCGATTAAATAAAAAAAGTATCATTAGAGTTTTCGATATGTCAAATCTATGCCTTGCACAGTTTTTCATATTGCAAAGTTCTTTTTTTTTTTGCAAAGTAGTATAATTCCAATTTAGTCTCAATATTTGGGTTAACTCAATTCAAGTCCTTAACCATTCAGGCACTGTATATTTTCTGTGGTACCAACCACAAAATCTGGAGCACATCAGTAGTTTCCAAATGCCAACCCTAAAGTATCAGCTGGGGAACTACACATGCACACACAGACACACGTTCTAAGATCCATCTTCCCTCCTCCTTCCCCTCAATTAATTAAGTCTGTTTTAGTTTTAAAAAGCTCACTAGGTAATTTTGACCATCAGCCGGATTTGGAAATTATTGAGATGGTCCCTTGTATCTATCTATCTATCTATCTATCTATCTATCTATCTATCTGTCTATCTGTCTATCTATCCATCTATCC
Organism: Cabassous unicinctus; assembly: GCA_029593785.1. Classification (NCBI taxonomy): domain Eukaryota; kingdom Metazoa; phylum Chordata; class Mammalia; order Cingulata; family Chlamyphoridae; genus Cabassous; species Cabassous unicinctus. Next base: position 10,590 of record JAQZBX010083733.1, on the reverse strand, counting down.
ATCCATCCATCCATCCATTCATCCTGCTTTCCTTATCCCAGAAAAAAATTTAAGGTGATGACAATTAAACAAGCCATTTAAATAAATAAATAAAGATATTAATAGTGGTTTAATAGTTATCTTCTTTCTCATACATTTGTACTTTTCAAGTTTTCTGGGCATGTTATTGTTTTAAGGGTAATAACTTTTAAAGAGTGAAACTTATAGATAGGAAGTAGAGGCTAGTCACTTGTCAGAGTTGCCTGCCTATGTGGTATTTTATACTTGATGAATTCTCAATGAACCAAACCAAATATTTAGATTTTTCAGGACCCTCCATTCCCCCTGCAGACCAGGAAGGAAAACTTCTATGCTGTGACTTTAGATTACTGGAAAGTCCTCTAAAGCATCTGCCTTGTAGGATCCCATAACTCTGCCCTGAGAAATGACACCCATCATACTTTGACAGTAATAATATATAAAATACACAAAGGGCTTTCTTTATTCAATTGGAATTTGAAATTGGAATCTAGTTATAGTAGAATCATAGGATGAATCTGAGTTGGAATTGCCTTTCAGGGCCTCCTGGTTCAACCAGCAGGCACCCAGGAGTTTATTGCCAGGGGATTGCTTCCCTCTAGTGGTGAAAGGTGGTCATACCGCGTCAGTTTTTTAAAGTGATTAACCTCAGAATCACAGAAAATAAACTATTTTGCACCATGGACTGCTTTAACTGTGATTAACAATTGCTACCACGTGGTTATAGCCTTTGGGTGACAAGTGGACCAAAACAAAAAGAAAGGATTCTGAAACATTTTACTACCAGATCTAGGATTTGATAAACAGTCCATGCCTTAGAAACAGTTTTTTTGAGGCAAATTACTCTTAAGAGCCCCAATGAGCTCAGTAAAGTTTCTAAGTTATCCTTAGAAACTTAGAAAAGCTAAGTCTTGGAAAAGCTTATGTATAATTAAACAAGTTTCTTTTTAAAAGATACTGCTTTTGTACTGTTTTCAAAGAGTTTTTGCATATATTCTCTTATTTTCATTTGCTCTCCTAACAATGCTTCAAGGTAGACAGAGAAAGTATTATTATTGAACTTTGTTATAGTTGAGGAAACTGAGTCTCAGAGCCTGCACGTGGCAAAACAGTCCCAGAAATGGGACAAGAATCACGATAATCTCACGCTTAGTGAAATGCTTTAGAAGTAGATGCAATTTTCAGCTGTGCATTTTTTTATGTGAATGTCCCACCCACAGGCTCTCAGGCACAGCTCATCCCAAACTGTTCTTTCTCCTGGATTCGCATTATAGTTACCGACTTTGCCTTCTACCCAGTCATCAACTCAGAAACCTGGGAGCCTCCTGGCTCCTTCCTCCTCCATCCCCACTTTCGTTCTATCAACCAGCCCTGCGATTTCCCTGCCTTAAGCACTTCCGGAGGTGACCCCCAATTCCACATCCCACCTGTTACATGGCTGAACAGGTTGGGGACTGCCTCCCTTCTGCCTTTCCCTCTGCAGCAGCTTCCCACCCGGCCTCGGCTCCAATCCACTGTCCACAGTGCTGCTAGAGAGATCCCTCTAATATGAACCTGGCTGCAGGCTGCCCTGTTTCTCATCCTTCCATCTCCCCCTTGGCCCTGCTCTCTCCCCTGCCTCAGCTGTCTCCATACTTCCTGTCTTGCACTTGACCCCCTTTGATAGAGAACAGCTTCTTGACACAGGACCTGACTTTGCTTGCATTTCAGCCCTCACTCGAGACCTTTTACTTCGCCTGCCTAACTCTTCCTCATTCTTCAAAACTGATCGTGAATGGAAGCCTCTCCTGGTTCTTCCAGGTGCAGCGCCCTTCTGGTTCCAATGGCGACTTGGGAGCACGGGTGGGTCTCAGAGTGGAGCGGTCCCAGAGAAGATCGCAAGGATATTTAACATTGGAAGAGTTTCCTGAGGAAATGATGATCCATGTCTGACATTGGGAACTTGTCCCCAGCAGCTGTCCCCTGTACTTCGGGACGGGTCAGCTGCCCTGTTGGGCAGGTGGGGCTTATTTGTGGTTTTACACAGACAACCCAATTTCTTCCCTACTCATCGCTGGGTAGATAGGTATTTATATGTCTATGCATATTTAACTTAGACTCATACCTGTGAGCCTGGTATAATTATGTTTGCTTCTGCCTCCTTCTCTTTCCCCATTCAAGCTGGATGCAGGCCCTGCGTCTGCTTGCCATAGGGGAAGTTTGTAGAAAGTGTGGGAAACAGAAGGACTGGCACAGTGAGCCTGCAGGACTCCGGGTTTTTCAGACTGAGATTCATGCCCAGTGCACCTGGTCAACCAGGGAAGCAGGCCTGCATCCACCTTTTAGCCAAGGCCAGCCATTGCAGGAGCTACCTTAACTCTGTGTCACCTTTCAAATAACATCACACAAACACTTCCATACTAGCAACGTTACTGGAAATTGTACCCTTACCCCAGCATGTCATTGCTAGCAATGATTTTATTTATAAACCCATCACATGGCCCCTGAGTGAGGCCGTGCCAAGATCCAGCTTTGTCCGGCCCCCAGCTTCCTGTTATAACCAAATGGCATGTTTGTGTTCCTGCCCCCTGGTCTCTGGGCTGCCCAGACAATGTCATATTCATCTTTGTATTCCCAGGATCCAGCTCTGTGCCGGGCACAAGGTCATGCCCCCCAGATATTTGCTGAAAATAAAGTTAAAATAATAGAATGGTATGGGAGGACAGAGCAGGTATATCCAGGTCAGCATTTGGAAATATTTTCAGTAAGAAGCTTTTGTTAATGGAAGTGGGCAGTGGAGGGTGGGTGAAGGTACAGCTGAAACAAGACTAGCCACGAGATAGTCGGTGAAGCTGGGGAATGGGCAGATGGGGATACATGACAGTATTTTCTCTGCTTTTAAATATACTTGAAATTTTCTATAATACAAAAGAGGGGAAAGAAGGCAATGTTTGTTGATATAATTGGGTGTGAGAAAGAAGTGCTAGAAATATGATGAACAGGCTGGCTTTGGTGAAAGACTTGTTTGCTTTTCATTTTGCCACAATGGCCCTGTGTGAGGAGCAAAGACAGTGACGTCCACTCTTTCTGGGGAGAAGCTCAGATGAGGTTGCCAGTTGCTGTGCTCATCAGCCCTGGAAGCGGTGTCACCGTTTTCCTGATAAAGCTTTCATTCAGCTGCAGGAGGGGACAGTTGAGGACTAAAGTGGTTATTGTTACATGCCTCCTTTGGCTCAGATTTTGTAAACACATTCGTCTTTAATGATGGGGTTTACAGGAGCTGGTGGGATTGTCTGGAAAGGCAGGCCTGGAAATTTCCACTGCGGGGTGATGTCATAGAATTTGAAACTGATATAAATCATTCAAACTTACAGTGAAGATGAGCGGGTGTAGCTCAGTGGTTTAACTCCTTTTTCCCTTGTATGAGGTCCTGGGTTCAATGCCCAGTACCTCCTAAAAAACAAAAAACACACAAATTTATAATGAATAAAACTATATGGAAATAAAAAAGGGATTCAATATTTGTCTGTGAAGAAAGCAGAATGAAAATAAGTACATAATCCACACAAATTGGGAATAGGGACACCATGATATCATACAGAAGTTAAAATGTTGGGATATTATGCTAGACATGGATGAACCTTGAAAACATTAGGCTATGTGAAAGAAACCAGTCACAAAAGATGACATATAATTCTGTTTATATGAAATGTCCAGAATAGGCAACTCCATAGAGACAGAAAGCAGATTCGTGGTTTCCTAGGGCTGGGGTGGGAGAAGAATGGAGAGTGACTGGTAACAGTAATGGGTTTCCTTTTGGGGTGATGAAAATGTCATAAAATTAAATTGTGGTTATGGTTGTACAATTCTATTAATATGCCCCAAACCACTGAATTGTACATTTTAAATGGCTGAGGTTTATGGTATGTAAATTATATCTCAATAACACTGTTCAATATGTTGGAGTATTGGGATGAAACGATTCTTTTAAAAAATTGTCTTGTTACATCATGATGTAATATTGCATCATCTTTTCAGTAAACACAGACTTTGTTGTCATTCACAATAAAAATCTAGCAAGGATACATCACATTCATAAATGATTGTGAATATTTATTGTTTGCAAAAATCTCAGAGATCATTTTTCTGTTTAGTCTCCAAATTGAAGACTCTGAAAATTAGGTGCAGTTTTTCCCTAAGTGCTTGCCGATTGAGTTCCTCATGTCGTGGAATGTGTCCTGTTTCCAGGCAGGTGCTGCAGGGCGTGCTGGCACCATTTCTTACTTTCCTCTGTTGCTTTGTCAAGGGAGAGCTCGGCAAGTGGAGTTTGCATGTGAGTTGGTCCTCCAGGGTGGGTGAGCACGGTCCCTAATCCCACATGGGAACTAAAGAGTTCTCAAATTACCACAGCAGCCCAACACTTATTTTTGGTGGCTGTTCTTTGTTTTGGGGAAACTAATAAGCAACAATGACAAATAACTTTGCGACAAAAGCAGTTTTTCTTTTGCCATTGGCCGTTTGGGGAAGAATAAAGATGTAATATGTTTTTTCTTCTTTTATGACAATTCTCTCAGCCTGAACGATTTCAAGGTGGCAGGAGATACGAAGAAGTGAATGGATCAAAAAGTGTCTGTTCTATTGAAAAGAAGATGTTTAGGGGGAGGCCAGCAGCCCTTCTTGGCACTGCTCAAGAGAATGGTGGAGCATTTTCATTGAGGGAATGCCGAGGTATGGCTCTGCTTGCTGACTAGTTAGTGACATTGCAGGAGAAAGGAAAATGGGATCATATGATGAAGGTAGGACATAAAAACCAGTTTATTTGACAAGAAATTCATGTGTGTCATATATCATTCCAGATGTTTCTTATGAAGCTCTACTTTTAATTTAACAACCAAAACTAAAGAAAGAAGAAGGAAGAGGAGGAGGAGGAAATGGACAAAGAGGAGGAGGAGAAAGAGAAGGAAGAAACCTTCCATATATCGAAATTGATCTAAAATGGACACAGGTGTGATTGTGTCCTACAATAAACACAGTTCACCTTTGAGATTCCTTGTACCTTGCCTAGCCTAGGCTCCCTCTTTCCCCTCTATGTATCCAAAGATGTGCTCACCATAATTAATAAGTTTATGCATTTCATGAAGGTGAGCACCCCACTCCCAGGGAGTATTCTCTAAATTGTAATGCTAATCTATTAGTAATAAGAAATGATTAACCCAACGCTTTTTGTTTCTGAGCTTTATAGTTAAACATTGTTTTCTTCCCAGGAATATTGTTAAAACAAGCAATCTTAGATTTGAATAGCATTTTTGTGGTAGGCAGAAAAACAGCCCCAAAGATGTCCCTAGCCTAATCTCCAGAACCTGTGAACATGTTGCCTTACATGGCAAAAAGAATTTTGCAGATTTGATTAAGCTAATGGTCTTGAGATGGAGAGGTAATCCTGGATTATTGGGTGGGCCCAATGTAATCACAAGTGTTCTTTTTTTTGTGTGTGTGTGTGCAGGTATCTTTTAATTTTTTTAATTTTTAAATTTTTATTTAACAAGTGTTCTTTTAAGAGGGAGGCAAGGAGGGTCAGAGTCATCCCCGTCATGGGATCAGTGGTCAGAACGAAGTGGTTGCTGGCAGATGGAGAAGGGGCCAAGAGCCAAGGAATGCAGGCGGCCTCCAGAAGCAGGGGGAGCATGAAATAAACTCCCCCCTAGAGCACCCAGGAGGAATGCAGCCCTGCAGATACAGTTATTTTAGCCCAATAAGACCCATTCTGGACTTCTGAACTCAAAAGCTCTTAAGATAATAAATCAGTGTTGTTTTAAGCCATCAAGGCTATGGTAATTTGTTATAGCAGCAAGAGGAAACTCACACAATTGTGATTTTGGATTATGTTGCCAACTTTTGCTAAAGCATACTCTAGTTCTCATTAATCCTAAATGATTGCACAGTGGCTTTATGATTTAGAAAATGAGATTTTTAAAAAAATGAAAGACAGCCTTTTTATTACATGCTCTTGAAAGTGTGAAGAATTATTTAATCCAATTCTCAAAGAGTTTCACATTTTTCTTGAAAGTTAGAGAAGTATACTTGTAACATAACTCTGCTTGGATTTGACATGGAGGAGCCAGCTGAGCTCAGGGATCTGCAGGCAGTAGAAGCCAAGGTCAGGACAAGTCTTATAGGCAGTGCCTGGGCTCTGGCCAATTCAGAGAAAATTTCACACATTATTCCAGACACAGATTGCCTCTGGGAAAGCTGGCAGGGCAAGCAGCAGCAGGTGGACAGGAAACCAAAAGCCCAGCCAGTGCACCCCCATGAGCCAGCAGGAGGCCAGGGAATTCCTCCCTGAAATCAGGAAGATATGTGTGTGAGCCCCTCCCTCTTGCACTTCAAGTGCCACTTTTGGGAGACAAGTAGGGACAGGGAGGCTTTCTGAGGAAACAGCCATTTTATCCCAGAGAGGCTTAACATTACCTGAAGAGGTAGTTAAAAAGATCAGGTTGGGTTAAATAAATTGGATTGGGCATTTAACTTTTTTGTTCATAAATGACCAGATAAACTACAGTCAAAATAAAGGAGCCACATTTCCACTATACGTTTGAATAATGTTTGTGAGTGAGTTTTGTGATTCAGATATTTAATCTTCTTCCCTTTTCACCCAACCCCCTAAATTTTATACAGGAATCTCTTTAAAGTATCCCCAAGAGACCATCTTTCAGATTGAATGTAGTTATCTCTAGTAACTTTAAGGTGGCTTCCTAAAGAATCACAGTTTGGAAGCTTTTTTTTTAAAAAAAACAAATCAATTTATTGATACATATTAATGAAGCATACAATTCATCCAAAGTGTACAATTTGTACAAAAGCTCATTACCTCTCAATCTTTCTATGCTTCCCTGCTGTACATAGCTGCTATCCTGTTTCTGTCTCTCTAGTTTATTTGTATTTCTATTTTATACAGATGGAGTCAAGCAATATATAGTACCTTGTGTCTAGTTTCTTTCCCTTAGTAAATTTCCTATTTTTTACCTTTACTGTAAGATTATTAATACATTATTATATACTACTATCCATAGTTTGCTTTGGTTGTATTTTTGTCTGATACGTTTGAAAACTTTCAAGGAGTGACAAATTCTTTTAAAAATCTTTCAAAAGCTATCAACTGTATGGTTGGAAAAATGCACACACATAAAAAACCTGCTCTTTGACTCTTTGGAACACATCTATTTTGATCAAGGTCAACCCTAATTCTACTCTTAGAAGCAAAACTAAATGAATTCTGCCGCTTTTCCATATAACAGCTTTCACACATCACAAGGCAGTGATCAGGTTGAAGGTTATGGCTGTGCTAATTTCCTTGGTAGCTACATCACATGCTGCTGCAGTTTGAATAGCTCCCGCCACCTGGGAGAATGAAAACTCTGGAGGGCAGGCATTTGTGTCTGTTCATTTATGTACCCCGCTGTCCAGATCACCGTTCAATACTTGTTGAATGAATAAATGTCCCAAGATCCTCAGATAGTTTTCATATAAACTGTGGCCAAATCCCTCTGTATTTGTATCGTTGATTAAAAAAAAAAGTCAGCAGGACCTTATATTTGAATTCCATGTGACATTGACAATTCCTCTGGATTTTTAAGACAGCATTTCTGTCTTCATCTTTTGGATCCATCTCCTATCACATTAACCATCCCTTCCAGCCACGTGCCACCTAATTACTTGATAAGCAACACCAGTTCTCTAAACATTACTGAAGCTATGCCTGGGATGGGGTTAGAGAACTGGGAGGGACAGATAGGCTCGGCAGGGAATAATAAGCCTTCAGAACAGAAGAAATGCACGAAAACATCCTGAAGGTCAGTGTTAAGCAAAGGCAGAGGGTATCCAGATCAGGTGTCATTTTCCATAGAGTTAATTTGGGGGATTAGATGGCTTTTACTTAGCATGAGGCTAGGAGACCTGGGAAAGGATTCGTCCCGGTAGACATTGTGGGAAAATCAGTTAATAGAATTGTGGGCCACTTAGGAGAACCCAACACGGAACAGCTGAGTTTATCCAACAGGTAAATTGGAGCAACCTTCTCAGCCCACTGGGTATTACCTCCTTGTAATTCCATGCCCTGCATCTACACTCATTATTTACTCATCTTGGGATGCCCTTCTCCAACCCTGCCTCCTTCACCACTGGAAAAAGTCTACTCGTCTTTCAAAGTTCAGATCACATGTCAACTTTGCAACATGTTCTTAAAACCATAAGCCATCTGATTTAGCTTCCTAGGGCTGCAGTAACAAATTACCGCAGCTAGATGGCTTAAAACAATGGAAACTTATTGTGTCACACTCTGAAGGCTAGAAGTCAGAAATCAAGGCGTTAGCAGGTCCATGCGCCCTCTGAAACCTGTATGGGAGAATCCTTCCTCACCTCGTTTAGCTTCTGGTGTTTGCCACAACCCTTGGTGTTCCTTGGCTTGCAGATGCATCACTTCAATCTCTGTCTCCTCCACCTTCACGTGGGCTTCTCCTCTTGTGTCTGTGGGTCCAAATTTCCTCTTCTTATAAAGACACCAGTCTATTGAATAAGGGCCCACCCTAATACAGTTTGGCCTCATTTGAACTAATCACAATTTCAAGGATCCTATTTCCCAATAAGGTCACATTCTGAGGTCTGAGGGGTTAGGACTGCAATATAACTTTTTGGGGACACAATTTAACCCATAATGCCATCCCAAAGCATTAATTACTTCCTTGGTTTTTTAAGCCTATACTATTATAGCATTTATCACTTGTGTTTTAATTGCATATACATCAAGAAACAGATGAACAAAGTGGCATAAAAGTATAAACTCTAGTTCCAGACTTCTTAAATTCAATTCCTGCCCTTCTTCAAGTTACCCAACATCTCCACTTAGTTTTTCCAATGTTTTCTCATGCATTTTGAGGTGCCCTGGTTAGGTGTATAAATGTTTATGATTGTTCTTTCTTCTTGATATATTACCCCTTTTATTAATATATAGTGTCCTTCTTTGTCTCTTACAATAGTTTTGCATTTAAAGTCTATTCTATCTAATATTAGTATAGCCACTCCTGCCCTTTTTGGTTATTGTTTGAAAAATTGTTTTCTAACCATTCACTTGCAGCCTCCTTGTGTCCCCGGGTCTAAGGTGAGTTTCTTGTAGACAGCATATAGATGGATCATATTTCCTTATCCATTTTGTCAATCTGTGTCCCTTGATTGGAGAGTTTAATTCATTAACATTCAATGTTATTACTGTCAAGAAATTACTTACATTAGCCATATTTTCTTTAGGTTTATATACACCATATGTTGTTATTTCTTTTTTTATTGTTTTAGTTACTCGTCAATAATCTTCATTCCTACACTCTCCTCCAACCCTATCTCTCCTGTTTTATCCTTTCAACCTGCAGAACTCCCTTTAGTATTTCTTAAAGGGTAGGTTTCTTCTTGACAAGCTCTCTTAATTTCTGTTTACCTGTGAATATTTTGAATTATCCCTCATTTTTGAATGCCAGCTTTGCTGGACACAGAATTCTTGACTGGAAATATTTTTCTTATAGCATCTTAACTATGTCATACCACTACCTTTTTGCCTTCATAGTTTCAGATGAGAAATCAGCATTTAATCTTATTGAGCTTCCCTTGTACAGGATGGATCTCTTTTCTCATGGTGCTTTCAGTATTCTCTCTTTATCTTGAGCAATGAACAATTTTATAAGTATATGTCTTGGGGTAGGTCTGTTAGGATTTATACTGCTTGGGGTGTGCTGTGCTTCCTGGACATGTATGTCCATGTTCCTCAAAAGAGTTGGGAAATTTTCAACCATTATTTCCTCCAACACTGTTTCTGCCCCCTTTCCCTTCTCTTCTCCCTCTGGGATGCCTATAATGCGTATGTTTGTGTGTTTCATGTTGTCATTCAAACCCCTAAGTCCCTGCTGGATTTTTTCTATCTTTTTATCTATCTGTTCTATTATACTATCTGTCTCATTTCCAATGCACTGTCTTCAACATCACTAATTCTTTCCTCTACCTGCTCATACATGCTGTTATGTGCTTCCAGTATATTTTTGATTTCTTGTATTGTGCCATTCATCATCATCATATCCATTATCTTTTTATGTATGTTTACAATTTCATCAGTGTGTTCTACCAGTGTCTTCTTAATATCCTTTATCTCCCCCTTCACTTCATTAAGTTGATTCATGATATTTGTCTAGACAGCTCTGATTAGTTGTCCCATGTTCTGCATCTCCTCCTGTTTTTTAGTTTGTTCATTAGACTGGACCATGTCTTCCTATTTCTTAGTATGGCTTGTAATTTTTTGTTGGTGTCTAGGCATCTATTTATCTTGATGGACTTATTAGGTTGGTTAGCTTCTCTTTCTGTTCTAGGGTTTTATTTTGTTGTTTGTATGTGTGTTTGTGTGTGTGATAAGGTTCCTTTTTGACATTTAGTTCCTCTTATTCTATATCCTTGCAGTTGTCTGTGTTCATTTGAAAAAAATTAGGATCAGAGAAAAGGAAAGATATAAGAAGAGAAAAGAATAATAGTAATGATAATTTTAAAAAGGTAGAAGAGGAG
>JAQZBX010083732.1:0-13351 GCA_029593785.1 Cabassous unicinctus | reverse complement strand
AAAAAAAAAAAAAACAACCCTGGCAAAAAAGCAGTAGTTTCTCTGTAAAGAAGTACTAACTGGACAGGAAAACAGTTGGGGGAATGGACCCACTAGCAACAAAAAAAAAACAGTTTTTGCACGCCGACGTTCAAAGCAGCATTATTCACAACAGCCAAAAGACGAAGCAACCCAGCGTCCGCCACGATGAGGGCTAAACAAGGGCCAGGCCAGACTACTCAGCCGGGAGAAGAGCGCGGCCCCGCCAGGTGCGACGACCTTGAGGACTTCACGGTGAGCGAAAGAAGCCAGACACAAAAGGACCGACGCTGTGCAGCTCACGTAGATAACTGCAGCACGCAGATTCAGAGTCAGAAATTAGAGCGCAGGTCACCAGGGGCAGGGGTGGGGGGTGCAGAGGTTCTGTTTGGGGTGATGGAAAAGTCTGGGTAACGGAAGGTGGTGACGGCAGCACGACACTGTGAATGGGCTTACCGCCACTGAGTTATGTATTTGAATATGACTAAAAGGGGAAATTTCAGGTTGCACACGTGTTAGAATAGAGATTAAAAAACAACCACGGCAAACCCTAATGTAAACCATAGGCTACAGTGAGAAGCACGGTTCCAGGAACATTCTCATCGGCCGAAACAAAGCTGCAGCACTGAAAAGTGTTAATAATGGGGGCCCCGGCGGGTATGGGGCCTCTGCAGTTTCTGCAAGATTTTTTTTTTTTAACTACCATTTCTCAAAAAAAAAAGGCAAAATAGATAAGCAAAAGCACGAATACCCTTAGTGAAGAAGCGTATTCTTCACTGTATGCTCCTCTGAATAGACACAATACTGGAGAGATGTCTGTTTATAAACATATCGCAGTTTCACCCAAAGTCCCAAGGGGATTCTGGGGGAGAAACTATGAATGAACTTAACCCAAAGGTACTCTGCTTACTGAAAAGAAGAAAAAAAAGACACTTGAAACCGTGACTTGTGAAACAGAGAATGAGAAAACTTTATTTTTAGCACTTTAAGGCCGCAAACAATAATCAAAGACCAGGTAAAATACGTCTAAGGTTTTTAACCGTTTTCATTCGGTTATTTAACATAAACTCATCATATTTTCAAAATGGTACAAAAGACCTTAAGACATTTATCTTTCCCATGAGGTTGAAACGTTCTTCAGGTTAAACGGTCCTATAAAATAAGCTCCTATTCCGGTTATTAGCACCTTCTGTCTCACGCTAGTCACCACCAGCAAGTATTACTGAGCCCCTCACTACACTAATTACTTTTAATGAGAACTCCAAAAAAAATTTTTTTTAGAAAAATAATACAACATGTAATAAAAGGTAAGATAAATAATCCTGTCAAAGGAATCTATCAAAGTGTCCTGAGTCTACTCAGAGCTTTAACTTCCTCACCTGGACTGAAACTTCCCTAAGTTCACATGTTTCAAGCAAACAATACAAAGACTCTCAGACAGTTCATCTGTGTGTACGGAAGGTGGTCCAAGCTACAAGGCACTCTCCACTGCTCTCTGGAGACCCTGCAAAACAGTGAATGTATGCAAAGACTGTGTGGAGGTCTGCAACAGTATGTGCCCCGGAAGATGACGTTCTCACGCTAATCCTCTCCTGTGGGAGCCTGTTTTAAGGACGACTTTTGATGAGGTTGCTTCAGTTAAGGCGTGGCCCGGGATGGGTCATAATCCTCTTACTGAAGTCCTTGGTAAGAGAATGAAAATCAGACAGACAGACAGACAGCCACAGAAGAAAGAAGCTGAAAGCAACGGAAGAGAAGAGAGAGACGAGCAGACGCCACCACGGGCCTTGCCACGGGACAGGAGCGCAGGATCGCTGGCAGCCAGTCTTCAGGAAGAAGGCATCACCTTGATGATGACTTGATTTGGACATTTTCACAGCTTCAAAATTGTAAACCTAATAAATTCCCATAGTTAAAGCCAATGCAGTTTATGGTACCTGCTTTCGGCAGCTTAGCAGACAAAAACAGATGGGAAAAAACAAACCTGTGGCCTAACATCGATATCATTTTCCTAGTGATACCCTGAATCAACTGAAGGGCTTACAGAAGATAAAAATATTAAAAGGTAGCACTGAAGAGGTTCTAGTATAGATCAAGTAACAGAACAAATAACAGAATTAAAAAATAAAAGAAAAATTAATACATTGAATAAACAAGGCATGCATCTAAATGCAATAGTTAAAATAACTAAAGTAATCAACAGCAAATAGCATAAAATCACAATGGAGTAGCTGGTATTGGACTTGCCTTCCTAGCACAAACTACTAGAAACCTGCACCCCTCAGCAGCTCAGCCGGCAGAGCCAGCCAGGCCCCAGAGCGGATCCACGTATGCGTGGCCCACCTGCCTTGCCCCCGATGTGTCCTGCATGGAGAGGGCGGCTCACGGAGCTCTCCTACAGAACACTGCGGGGTGGGGGGGCAGTCAAGGACACACAGCGCAGTGCCTGGGGCCATGAGCAAATTCTTTCCCGGGGAAGAGGGGGCATCCATACCTGTGAACACGGGAATTCCTAGGGCCACACGTGCACAGCCAAGACGAGGCATGTGCAGAAAGGACCGGGGGAGCCCCTACACTCTGGCCTGGACCACGCCTGGAGCTATCTCCAAACTCCCCGTATGGACAAGTCCTGAAGGGAGTGCTGGTACAGGTCAGTCTGCAAAGCCTGGGGAAGGTGTTTTCTTTCTTTCCTTCTCTTTTTTGTTGTCGTTAAGTACTGGACTCAAGGAAAGTTCTGCCATAGCACTAGCTGAATACAAGAAAGAGGAACAAATGTTTTAGAGTGATATTTTAACACACTAAAATGACAAAGTGTCCAGGATGCAACAAAAGCTTTTAAAACATACCAAGGAACAAGCAGCAATGGCTGAGGTAAAAGAGATTAAAGCACTGGAAAACATGAGTGAGGAGGACCAGACCGGGGATATTCCAGGCGAAGACTTAAGAATGGTCTTAAATGTGCTCAAAGAGCTATAGGACACAAGCACAAAGAACTAAAAGCAAGCCAATGCTGTATGAAGGGCCAGGGAAGGCACGCTAGGGCTGCGGAGTTTTTCTTCCAGGAGTGACGAAATAACTCTAAAACGCTATGTGATGATGAATGCACGACACTGTGAATATACTAAAAGTCACTGATTATGTACTTTGGATATATCATATGGTATGTGGATATATCTCAATAAAACTGATAAATAAATATGCAGTAATAGCCAGAAATAGCAGCTATGTCCAGCAGGGGAAACAGAGAGATTGAGAGGTGAAGAATCTTCTTGTTTGTCTGTTTTTTTATTATTATTGAAATAATAATAATGCTCTAATAATGACTGAAGAGATGAACGCACAACTAAGTGATTATGCCGAATACCACTGACTGTACACTTTGGATGAATTGTGTGCTTTATTAATATGTACCAATAACACTGATATAAAAAAAAAGAAAATGCTAGATGAACACAAATAGAATACCAATAGAAAGATAGTGATCTCTGAAAGACTGGAAACAAACGAGGTAAGCCCCAGGCTTGCCCAGTTTACAGCTTGGAGAATTTCTAGGCCTTCGTGCAGGAGAAGAAACCCAGAAATCCTAATCGCCCTGCATTGAGCGCTTACTTTTTTTTTTTTTTTTTTAAGATTTATTTATTTATTTACTTTTTAATCCATTTTTAACCCCCACTCTCCCCGTTTCTGCTGTTTTTGTGTCCATTCGCTGGGCAATTCTTTTCCTGCCCTCTCTTCTCATCCTCCTCCTCCTGTCTTCACGGGGATTCGATCCTGGGAACCTCTGACACAGGAGAGAGGCATTCTGCCACCTGGGCCACCTCAGTTCTGGTTCTTCGGCGTGTCTTGTCTTGGCTCTCCCCTGAATCTCTCTCCTGCTACGTCATCATCTGGCTGTGTGCGGTGCACTCGCGCACAGGGCCTGGCAGCGCACCCGCACGTGAGGCCTGGGGGCGGGGCCTGGCGGCCCACACACCTATATTTTTCTTTATTTTACTGGGAGGTCCTGGGGATCAAACCCAGATCCCTCCATATGGGAGACGGACGCTCAACCATTTGAGCCACACCCGCGCCCCTGCACTGAGCTCTTGAAGGTGGGAGTCTGGAAGGCCGAGGAAGCTGGAGCTCGTAAGGCAGACGAGTATAGGAATGGAAAGAGTGTCCTAGAGCTCTGCAGAGGGACCCTCCCTGGTCTTCAACTGAGTACTTATCAGCACAGGCGTGCAGGAGGGATGCACCAGAAAGGAGCAAGGGAAACAATCCCAAAGTTCACATGGGCTGGAGATGGCTGGAGTTCCCACCAGGCACAGAAAGAACCCATGGCACACAGGGCTCTGGCAGAGTTCTCACATGGGTCTCCCTCAGCAGAGTGGGAAAACACTACACTAATAGATGCTCAGGTCTCAAAACTTAAAAGCAAGCATCGAAAGGATCAAACTATTCCCAAGAACTGCATCCCAGACACAGCTCAAAACGTTGTGAAAAATACAAGATCAAGCAGCAACCGAAAAGAAAAAATTCACAATGCCTGGCATCTAATGAAAAATGACCAGGCACGCATTAGGGAAACGCACATCAAAACCATGAGATACCATTTCACTATTTTTAAAAAAATGGAAAACACAAGTGCTGGCAAGAATGTGGAGAGATTGGAACCCTCATACATTGCCGGTAGGAACGTAAAAATGGTACTGCTGCTGTAAAAAGCAGTTTGGCGGCTCCTCAGAATGTTAAGCATAGAATTACCATATGATCTGCAATCACTTCTAGGTACCTACCTAGAAGAAATAAAAAACAGGGACTCAAACAAATATTTGTACTCTAATGTTCATAGCAGCATTATTCACAACTGCCAAAAGGTGGAAGCAACCAAGTATCCATCAATTGATGAATGGGTAAACAAAATGTGGTGTATCCACACACACACACAATGGAATAGTATTCAGCCATAGAAAGGAATGAAGTTCTGAAACATGCAAAAATGAACACTGAAGACACCACATTGAGTGAAATAACTCAAACAAAACGCACAAATACTGTGTGAGCTCACTTAAATAATCAGACCGTGTAACCTCACAGAGTCAGAGCTTTCAGGATACAGGTTACCAGGGGCAGGAGTAAAGACAGGGAATGGGATGTTGATGCTCAGCTGGCACAGAGTGTCTACCTGGGGTGATGGAAAAGTTGTGATAATGGATGGTGGTAGTGGTAGCAGAGCAATGTGAATGCGATTACCACCACCCATTGTATACTAGGAAGAGGCTAGAATGTAATTTTAGGTTATATATATGCTATGAGAACAGAACTGTACAAAACACTCAAAGTAACCTCTAATGTAAACTATGACTATAATAAGTAATATAATTATAATAGTTTCATCAATTGTAACAAGCGCCACACTAATGCAAAATGTTAATAATAGGAAAAACTGAGCGCATGGGAGTGATATATGGGAACTCTGCACTTTCTGAGTGATTTTTATGTAAACATATAACTGCTCTAATAAAAATAAATATTTTTTTAAATTATAAAAAATTACCAAAAAAATTACCAGACATACAAAAAGCCAGGAAAATATGATCCCAATGAGGAGAAGAAAAAAAAGAACCAACTGCAACTGACCCAGAAGTGACCACTAATCCTATCATCTGTGACAAGACACTAAAACAGTTATAACTATATCCGTATATTCAAAAAGGTACAGAAAAGCAGGAACCAGTACTCAACAGCGGAGATTAAAAAGCAGTGAAGTACTGGGTAAGGTTCATGACCTTGGACAGCCAGCAGTAGAAAACATTCAAATGAAGCTTGAGAGAAAAAAACATACAGTATCAGTGAGAATATGTATAATTGCCTTAGAAGTCTGTATTTAGAGTCCCCAAAGAAGAGCATAAAGAAGAAAAGACAAAACATATTTGAAGACACATTAGCCAAAAATTTTCCAAATTCAATGAAAACTATAAACGAAACTTAACAAACCTCAAGCACAAGAGACATAAAGAAAACTACACCAAAGAATATCATAATCGCCACAGAAAAATTAAAGGGCCAATAAACAGAAGAGATGCTCACTCATGACACAAGTACACACCATTTTATTTTTTAATCTACAATATTGGAAAGAATAAAATTTATAATCCCCAGTATTGGCAAGAACATGAAAAAACAGTTATTTGCATAAAACGTAGTTGACAGAATAAATCTGGGCAAATATACTGGTGGACAATTTGTCAACAAATCAACATTTTATAAACCTTTCATCACACCTTTTTTTTGAGCCAGTGATTCTCCTGAAAACTTCATTTACAGATATTCTTACATATCTCTTCAAATATATATACGAAGATGTTTCTTTCAGTGTTGTCTATATTAGAAGAGAACTGGAAAAATCAGTGCCCACTGGTAATGTTTAAACAAACAGTACTTCCATACCTTGGGAGATTACAATTTAAATGAACAATGTAAATCTCTATAGAAATGCACAAAGAACTCCAAGATACGTAATGTAGGTGATAAAAGCAAGTCACCAAACAGTAGTAGTAAGGATCCCACTCAAATATTTAATGGATGAATTATTAATCCATTTACCACTTAGCACAGTGTCTACTACCTAATAAGTACTTTAGTGTTCAATTTAATGACTTCACTACCATTTCCAAATAATTTAACTTGCTAGTTTGGTTTTTAAATTATATAAAGTGCAGTGTTCTTGAGATGAAAAACTTTATTTCATCAAGGTTTACTGCCCCAGCTATAAGACTCAAAGGAAATACTTTAGCAAGTAATCATAATTTTCTTAAGTTTATAAACTAAACTTTATTTTGTGAAATGCCAATGTTTGTCTCATATATTTTTTTAATTCCATTTTCTGTAAATCTATATCATGGTTTGGGAGAAGGATTTCCTCCTAATGTCCTAGGTTTTTCTGCTTAAAGCCATCAGAGGCCAGTTTAAAAGTCTGCATTTTCATGGGATGCTAGGTGGCTGCTGAAGCTGTCGACTGGAAACCAGACTGAAGCCAGGTGGGTGATACACAGTCATTTTTTTTTCCAGCAAATATGAAACAGGTGGTTTCTACTGCCAGGCGCTGCTCTAGGTACATACAGCGTGAAAATGAGTAGTAAGGAGTCTCAGAGGCCTTTGTTTCACCAGGAGAAGACGGCCAGTCAACACACCAGGGAATTCCACTTAAAGGAACTAAGGCGACATGATGGCGTGAAGGGGTGAGAACGGTTTCTTCAATAACCAAGTTCTTGTCTGCTTGTAAACGGTTCTTGTTACTTATTTAAACCCTTCCCGAATGTCAACTACCTGCAAAGCACTGTACTAGGCTCTTCAGGAAACAGAGAATACAGGGTGGACCCAGCCAACCCTCAAGGCAGCTTTCAATCCAGCTGAAGACAGAAATGAAGTTAGGGGGGTGCTGGAAATGAAAGCAATGTTCCATCTGGTCTGGCGGGCCAGCAGCCCTGCTCCAGAGTCCAAATGCTGCAAATGCGTATGTTTTGTCCGTAGCTGCTGGCAGGCAGTGGTCAGTGAGAGACGTCTGGGCCAGGGGCCGTTTTGACCTAAACTGTAGGAATTCGCGGTCTCATGGTTTCGGGGACCAGCAGGCATGCTTCCTCCTGGAGTGCGTGGCGTTCTGGTGTTGGCTTGCCACCACCCTGGGCGCTCTGGCTGGCGGCTCTGTGGCGGCTCGGGGCAGCGTGCTCTCCTTCCCACCGGCTCCTCCCGTGGCTTGCTCTTACCTGGATCAAGGTCCTGGTGCAGCAGGCCACCTCTTAACTGAAACATCTTCAAGAGGTCCTATTTCTAGTGGCTTCACACCCACATGACTATGTTGGGGCATGAGAGTCACGCTACCACGGGGGCCACTGAGCAGGCTGAATGCAGACAACCAGTCAAGTCCTTCAGGCTGGGGGGCCAAACCTCCAAAACAAATGATTTCCAGACAGGGAATAAGAAACAGGAAAGAAAGTGCAGCCTCGGCCAAGCTGTAGTTCACATTGCCGCAGGCACCTCTTCAGGATCAGTCAGTCCGTCCTCCACTTCTGTCTAGTTGATGATGAAGCAGCCGACCAACTCTGCGTCATTCATTATCTGTCTATGCACCAGTGCCCGGGATTTCAGAAATGCACACGAAGCCCGGCATGCCTTCCAAGGGTGGCCGAGAGAGCCGGCCTGCACTGGGGCTGGAATTCCACGGGGAAGAACAGGTAGTCGCAGATAAGCACATCTAGGCTTTCGGGCCCTCGAGAGCCTCTGCACTGTGAGACTAGAGACAGCAGAGAATCTGTTTGCTAATTAGGTATGCTAACTTATGCCAACACCCTATGCATGTATTTGAAATAAGGCAAACTGCCAGAAAACCACCTGGCTCATGGAGTGAATGAATGAATGAATGAAGCAAGACCGCAAAAACGCTGATTGTCAAAAGCAATGAGAACCTTTCCCACCCTTCTTGCTCACTGGCCTACACTCTTCAAAAATGTCCATGTCATGAAAGAAGAGAACCAGCTACAGCACCATTCTAGATTAAGGGGTTAGAGACATGACACTCAGCACAAGCAATCCTTAACAGGATCATAGATTGGAAAGTAAAATTTTTTTCAGGTACTGGGGCCAAGGATTGAACCCTGGACTTCATATGTGGGAAGCTGGCACTCAACCACTACGCCCTATCAGCTCCCCTGAGTGGGTTTTTGAGCCTGTTTGCTTGTTTGTTTTTTGTTTTAGGAGGCACCAGGGATCAAACCCAGGACCTCCCATGTGGGAATCAGGCACTCAACCACTTGAGCCACATCCGCTCCCCTAGAAAAAATTTTAAATAGCTGTAAGGAATTTTATGGGATCAATTGGAGAAAAAAAGAGTAGTGTGGCATGATGTCTATTACCTCTTCTCAGGGTAAAGAAGTGTGTGTGGGGATGGTTGTACATTTACATAGGAGACACAAATGCGGTGAAATGTGAACTGGTGAGACTAAGTGAGGAGATGTGAGTGTTCAGAGCACTGTCTTCCAGCTCTTCAAAATAAAAAACTGACAGGAAAATCCAACAGGAACCATGCTGAACTTTGTTTAAAAGAAACAGGAGCAGATGCAGCTCAGTGGCTGAGTGCTTGCTTCCCATGTACAAAGTCCTGGGTTCAATCCCCAGTACCTCCTTAAAAAAAAAAAGTGACACAGAAAACCCACCATCTGACATATTAACATATAAATTTAAAGAACCCTACTACACGAAAGCAAATATGTACAGATCTTAAAAGTTCAGCTACTCACTCCCTCTCCTTAAGGTCATCTACATAATGCACATACAGCTGTTTTAAACTGATACTTGCACTGGTGCCAGTGTTCTTAGCCATAGTTTATTTTTATCAGTGGTTCCTCTTTAGGGCAATTTCTCTTCTGGATTCATACAGCTAATAGAAAACTCACCACAGAACTACAGCTGATTTGTATTGTTTCGTAACTGTATAGTTAAGGATACAGCAAAATAAGACTGCAAAGAAAATTAAATTAGCAAAATAAAAGAATTTGAAGAGCTAACTTGATGGAAGAATGAACCATACCTGGTTGAAGGAAGAGATATTTTTACTAATCAGCAACCAAGAGAGGGAAAAGATTACAAAATGTCACTATCCGCTAACATCTAGAACCGGAAGACAAGCTCTTCAGTGGGGTGCTAATTCCACACCTCCTAAGCAGAAGGACCTCGGACAAGAACTTTGCCAGGATCCTCTTTTGCCTTCCTAGTTGATCCTTTCTGCAAACTACAAAAACTACCAAAGAGGGAAAACCGAGCAGACGAAGAACGGTGCATGGCATTGGCTCAGCACTCTAGGGGTAAGGCACTCCACTTACGTCCTCATCTAATTTTCACAACAGCCCTGAGATGGTGGCATCACTCAGTCTCACAGGAGAAACGGCAGCTCATAACGATTACACACATGATGCAGCTGTCTTGGGGCAATGCAACCAGTAAACCAAAGAACGGGAATCCTAACCCAGCGCCATGTTCTCTGCCTCACACCTTGCTGGCAGGGCCACAGCCCACCATGCCCTTGCCCCTAAGTGGATCTTCCTGCCACAAATCTCTCCTCTCATCCAATCAATTCTGCACACACTTAGTGCTGGATGCACTTTTTAAAAAATGATTTATTTATCCCCCACACACACCCCGCCCCCGTTGTTTTGCGCTTGCTGTCTGCTCGCTGTGTGTTCTTCTGTGTCTGCTTGTCTTCTCTTTTAGGCGGCACTGGGAACCGATCCTGGGACCTTCCAGAGTGGGAGAGAGGCACTCAATCTCTCACCACCTCAGCTCCCTGGTCTGCTGCGCGTCTTATTGTCTCTCCTCTGTGCCTCTTTTTGTTGCATCATCTTGGTGCACCAGCTCTCCGCGTGGGCCAGCACTCCTGCGCAGGCCAGCTCTCCACATGGGCCAGCTCTCTGCTTGGGCCAGCTTGCCTTCACTAGGAGGCCCCGGGAATCAAACCTTGGACCTCCTATATGGTAGATGGGAGCCCAATTGCTTGAGCCATATCCACTTCCCCGGATGCGCTTTTGATAAACTGTATTAATGATGTCTGTGGAAGCTTGAGATTTTATGTACCCCAGAAAATCATGTTCTTTAAACTGGTCCATTCCTGTGGGTGTAAACATATTGTAGGTGGATTCTATGATTAGATTACTTCAGTAAGGCATAGCCCAGAGTGGGTCTTAATCCTCTTACTAGAGTCCTTTATAAATGGGAGCTGCAGAGAAGCCAGAGACCCCCAGAAGCTGGAATCAATGGAATGCGGGAAAGAGAAAGCCACAGAAGCTGAGAAAGCCAGGAAGCAGGAAGCTGTGGGCAATGGAGCCCAGAGAAGAGGGCAGAGACCAGGAGATGCCCGCAGATACCTCCGGGTGCCTTGCCACATGAGAGAGAATTCCAGGATCACCGACAGCTGGTCTTTCAGGAGAAAAAGCATCGCCTAATGAAGCTCTGATCTGGACATTTTTCCTCAGCCCCAAAACTGTAAGCTTTTCAACTAATTACCCCCCATTGTAAAAGCAAGCCTTTCTGGTGTATTGCCTTGGCAGCCTTTAGCAAACTAAAACCTCACATATCAGAAACTTCTAATGGTTCCTTACTATCCAGGCTCATGTTCAACTACATTGCCCTGGTACTTAAAACCCTCCATCATCTAACTCCACCCTGATGTCCAACCCCATCTTCCACTCCACACAGTCTCACACCTTACCAGATCAATCTCTTCTCCCACCCAATAAAACACCATTGGAATAAACATGATATATTGCTCACAACCCCCATGTCCCCTTCTCCCTTTCTTCTGGACCCCTCCCACTTTGTTAAGGCTTCCACCCCTCCCCTTGTGAGTAGGAAATTGTTTTAGTTTCTGGCGCTAAAGCAAATACCATTAATGGGTGGCTTAAACAACAGGAATACATTGGTTCATGGTTATGAGGCGAGGAGAAGTGCAAAATCAAGGTGTTATCTAGGCAGAGCTCTCTCCTTGAGCACTGTGGTGTTCTGGAGCTGGCTGCCGCTGATCCTTGGTCCTTGGCTTTTCTGTCACATGGTGATGCACATGGCAGCTCCCCTGGCTTCCCTGGGTTCCACTGCCTTCTGGCTTCTTCTCTCTGTCTGAATTTCATTCTGCTCATAAAGTACTCCAGGAATAGGATTAAGACCCACTCTGATTCAGTTGGGCCACACCTTATCTGAAGTAACCTCATCAAAAGGTCCTATTTACAATGAGTTCACATCCTCAGGAATGGATTAAGTTTAAGAGCATGTTTTTCTGGGGTGCCCAGCTCAAGCCACCTCAGCAACGTAAGCCCATGTCCAGTTGTAGGTGGAGGTGTGGACCTGGTTAGCCTACACCAGTGTTTCTCAATGGAGGTGGCTAAGAGCCTCTGGGCAAGGAGAGTCTTTATTTGGAATCTATCCTGCACATTATAAGACATTCAGCATCCCTGCTCTGGCATAGTTATGGAAGAGTGATTAAACAATTTGCCTAAGGGCACAGAGCTAAACAGTGGTGAAGTGAGGTGGCTCCTAGCTTTTAATAAAAAAATCATTTACTGAACACCTGCTACCAAACACTCCATGAGCATATAAAAACGAACAAGAACAAGTCAGCGCCCTGCAAGGCTAAACAGAAAGAAAAACGGTTACAATACAAGGCAGTGTGATAAGGAGAGTACATGAGATAAAAATAGAAGCACAGTGGACAGACAACTCATCTAGTCAGCAGGGAAGGAAGTGTTATCAGGAGGGAATAAATCAGAGGAAGAAAGGGGTGTATTCTGAGCCTTAATGATTTGGTCTATATCTTCATGTTGGTATTTAACATTTTTTTATAGGTGGGTTTTTTGCACCTATTGTCTTAACACTAAAACCATAAGGGACTCAAGGACAGAGGGGACAGGGCATTGTTATTTGTATGTGTGTGGTTTTCTAGTCTCTATAGAAAACCTAGTTACTTTAGTTGCAAGTTATAAACACTGAACACAGGCTAAATTGAAATGCCAAGAAAGATTATACTCCATCACTACCAGCAGAATATATAGATAGATAGATAGATATCCCCCATAGAATTAAATCTGCCCCTTACTAGGGTAGAAGGAAAAACCACCTTCAAAAATTATAACTAATAAATTCCTCCTATTTATAAGATCCTCTAAATTTAAAGAACTATCTTTTGTCAAATAGAAAAATGATACATTAATTCAGTAAGATATATTAATTTGGTTATTTTTCAGATAGTCTAAAATCCATTTTCAATGAAAATGTTACAAAAGACTTCTGATAATTTTTAAAAATCATAATATGGAACTAGGATACTGATTTATTAAGGCAAGTTGATCAAGTTACTATAGTAAAGAACAAAAAACAATACTAAATTCAGCATTTAGTATCAATTCTTTTCAAAGCCTGATCTTGGGTCCATAAGAACCAACTCTAAACTAAGCCATCCCAGATAACTAGGCACAAATCCCCAAAATATGACTCCCCAATAGAAGAGCATCAAGCAGCTTGCCTAAGTGTATTCCACAGAACCAGTCTGCCCAAGTTATTGATGCTCTCTATGCTTTGTGTAAAGTATGTGTCATGATGAACTTGTGCATTTACCAGGCTACTGTCAACTCTCCCAAGTGCAATTCTAAGTCTACCAGTTAAAGCACATGCTTACCAAGAACCAGTTGTGAATGCTCTCAAACCTGTTTTTATGCCACTAGTATTTATTATTGAATTATTACATAACCTGATGACACATGAATGAGAAAAGAGTAATTGTTTCTTAAAAAAAAAAAAAAAACTAAACTAAATT
>JAQZBX010083731.1:0-13349 GCA_029593785.1 Cabassous unicinctus | reverse complement strand
TTTATACATAACTATTTAGATTATTATGAGAGAACTGGGACTGTACAGACTTAATTTGTGTTAAAAGTATGCACAGGATATCAAACATACCTAATACATGGCAGAAATATTTTTCTGAGAAATGTACTCTATGGAATTGTGCATATTTTCTGATTCAAGTTTTCATTTCTGCAATGATTTGTTAGTTCTGACTTTATTCTTTTGTGTCATTACATGTGCTGCCACCATATAGATTCTGAGAATTTGCTCCTAAGTCATTGGGATTAATAATGCAATGCCCTGTTGCCATCCTCTGGCTAAGCTTTCCTGAGCACCCACAAGTCATTTTATAGTTCATTGCCCTACTTAGGTTGCATCTCTCTGACTACTTATTTCGACTTTGCAACGGTTTCAGCTATAGATTCAAGACAATCTTAATTAAATTTTATGCAGCTTTTCTAGGTGTTTTTACTAGTAGTATTTTGAGGTTACCTTAATCCTTGAATTTCTAAATTTTTAAGTGATATTATTTCTAAATTGTTGTTTGTGATTTATATTAGCCTCATATCTTTCTTTATGGAGTTTTTACATAATATTACTCTTATTTCATGTATTTGGATATAATTGTGATGCATAAATGAGTAGTGTTTCAAAGGATATTGCCCCATAGTAGATCAAATAATGAATTTACTATATCTAAAGCTATAACAATATGAAGCTAATTTCAGTATAAAAGATAATCTTGTGGGATATAAAATTCTTAGCTGAGTTTTTCTCTTGCAGTATCTTAAATATATCATACCATTGCCTTCTTGCCGCCATGATTTCTGATGATAAATCAGCACTTAATCTTATTGTATATACCTTATGTGTTATACATTGCTTTTCTCTTGCTGCTCTCAGAATTTTCTCTTTG
This sequence comes from Cabassous unicinctus, assembly GCA_029593785.1. Classification (NCBI taxonomy): domain Eukaryota; kingdom Metazoa; phylum Chordata; class Mammalia; order Cingulata; family Chlamyphoridae; genus Cabassous; species Cabassous unicinctus. The sequence continues at coordinate 12,454 of JAQZBX010083731.1, read as the reverse complement.
TCTTTGGCATTTCACATTCTGATTATTATGTGTCTTGGAGTTGGTCTATACAAATTTATTTGGATGGGAATACTTTGTGCTTTTTGGACATGGACATCTATATCCTTCATTAGATTGGGAAATTTTCTACCATTATTTCTTCAAATATTCCTTCTGCCCCTTTTCCCTTCTCTCCTCCTTCTGGGACATCCATGACACTTATATGTTTAAGTCTCTTGCTGTCATTTAGGTCACTGAGATCCCTGTTCAATTTTTTTCCATTCTTTTCTTCGTCTGTTCTTTTGTATGTTCACTTTCAAAGGCCATGTCTTCAAGATCACAGATCCTTTCCTCTGCTTCCTCAAATGTCCTATTATATGCCTCTGGTATATTTTTAATTTCATTTATTGCACCTTTCATTCCAATAAGGTCTACTATTTTTCTATGTATGCATTCAAATTCTTCTTTGTGCTCCCACAGTGTCTTCTTAATATCATTAATTTCTTTTGCCATCTCATTTAATTTATTAAGGAGATTTGTTTGAACATCTATGACTAGTTGTTTCAACTCCTTTATGTCATCTGCAAGCTAATCTAGCTCCTTTAACTGGGCCATATCTTTCTGTTTCTTGGTATGGTTTGTAATTTTTGGTTGGTGTTTTCACATGATGCTGGCTACATGTATTTATTCTGGGTGTAGTTTTCCCCTTTATTTTAGTGTTTTCTTGTCTTTTCTCCCTTGCTCATCGTGTAGTAGGAGTTGAGGATGTAGTTGGTGCTGTAAGCTATGGAGGCTGGAGCTGCTCACATCACCCCAGGAATTAATGTAGCTCCTCCCACCTTTCTTCTCTTCCAGGGTAAGGGACAGAGCTGCCACCATGTATAATAATCCAAGTTGGGCAGAACATGACTGTCCATAGTTGCCCGGGGAGACTGATGAAGCTTCACACCCCTCCTCCCTTATCTTGGGCAGGGATGGAGCTATAGTTGTGGGCAGCAATTTATGCTGTGTGGGACTAACCTGACCACAGTTGCCCAGGTAAACTGACATATCACCAGTCCCCCTCCCTGCCAAGGGTGGGAATGGACCATCTGAACTGCCCAACATTCTAATTCATGTGGGCTGAATACAACTGTAGTTGCTCTGAGAGGCTGAGGGAGTACTGTCCCTTCTGCCCTTTAGGGGCTTTGAATAGAATCACCAATGCCCAACAGTTCAGTCCTGGTAGGCCAAAATTAACTGTCATTGCCCAGAGAGGCTGAGGAAACACCAGCCCCCTCCTATCCAATTAGGGCATGGGTTTGGATCCATAGGCACCCAACAGTTCAGTCCCTGTAGGCTGAAAGTACCCTCCATTGTCTGAAGAGGCTGTGGAGTCACCAGACTCATCTTGTCCTATTGAGGGTGGGGAGTGGATCCATAGGCATCCAACAGTACAGTCCATGTAGGCCAAAAGTGTCTCCCATTGCCCAGAAAGACTGTGGAAACACCAGCCTCCTCCTTTCCTATTAGAGGGTGAGGGTGGATCCACAAGTACCCATCAGTCCAAACTGTGTGGCCCAAAAGTACCTGCAGTTACCCAGAGAGGCTGAGCAAACAGAGTCCATCTCTTGTCCTATTGGGGATAGGAGTGGAGCCACAGGAGTCCATTGGTCGTGTTTGTGCAGGCCAAAAACACCTGCAGTTGCCCTGAGAGGATGAGGGAACTCCAGCCCCCTTCTATCCTATGGGTGGATAGAGGTGGAGATGGACTCAAAGGTGTTCAGCAAACCAGTTAGTGTAGGTTTAAAACGCCCGCCATTGCCTAGAGAGGCCAAGGATACCCAGCTCCTCTCCTGTCCTGTTGGGCTGTGGTGATGCATCCCCAGGTGTCTGACTGTTCCATCTGTGCTGGCAGAGATCACCTGCACTTGCCTAGAAAGTCTGGCTCAGATCCTGCCAGCTTCCTCCCTGCTGGAGGAGGGGCTGTTAGCTTAGGCTTGGGCTGCAGTCCAATCTGGTGGAAGGAAGCCAGTCCCTAAATTCACTGGATTTTCGGTCTGACAGGCTTCCCCTCATGCTGAGGGTGGAGTCAAAATGGCAGCTATGGGACTCTTTCCAACTTGGACAGGCTTGAACCCTAGCTGTTTCTAGAATTACTCTTTAGGCAGTTGAGTCCACTAATCAGTAGCTAAAGTCAGTGAACAACTGTCTCTTCCTCCACTGTTTATGGGAAATAGATCTTCTAACTCCAGCCACAGAATAGCTCCTGAGGCAGGTTGTGCTGCTAGAGTAGGATGGGCACTGGCCTCTGTGGCATGGCTTGCAGTTTCCCAGAGAGGTGATGTAGGTACCCCCAGCTTCCTCCCTGCCAGAGGTGGGGCTGGAATTTAGGCTACAGCTGCAATCCTATCTTGGTTGAAAGAAGCCAGTCCCTACCAGCACTGTAATTTTCAATCAGCCCCGCCTTCCCTCATGCTGGGGGCGGAGTCAAAGGAGTGGCTACCTGCCTCCTTCTGACCTGAATAGGCTTAAAGTTGAGCTGTTCCTTGGATTATACATTATCCACTGATTTTACTAACCAATAGCTGAAGTTAGTGCCACACCATGTCTTCCTCACCTGTTTTTCAGAGCTTCCAATTCTAGCTATGGAATAGCTCCTGAGGCTGCCTACATCATGGGCACCCATCTCTGTGGCACGGAAGGCTCTACGCATGAATCCTCTCTGCAGATGGGCAGTCTCCTTCTCCATACTTTCAATAAATATTGCAGGATGCTCTTCTGTTCTCCTGGGGCCCCCAAACAGGTGCTCTAGGTAGCTCAGGGTGATTACCAATTGCCCTGCAGCATGAGCAGACTCCAGTAGCTCCTCACTCTGCTGCCATCTTGGCTCTTGAAGCACAGATTTTTGAGTCAATATAAGTTCTCATTTCTCATTCTTAGAAATGGGATGGTGCAGCCTTATGATATCTGTATGTTTCACTTTGCAAGAAACTTCCACACTGTTGTACAGAGTGGCTTTATCATTTCGTTGCTCTGCCAACAAGGAGAGTTCAAGTTAGTCTGTGTCCTTGCAGGTACATGGTATTGTCAGAATTTTTTTCAATCATTTTCGTAGGTGGCAATGATTTGCATTTCCCAATGGTTAAGTTATTTAGTATATTTTATGATGCCTATTTGCTATCAATAGATTGTCTTTGGTGAGGTTACTTTAACTGTATACTGAAGTTATATTTTCAGTCATGTCTTTTCCTATTTTTCTGTTTTGAAGTTGTTTAAATATGCTGAGTGTAAGTCCACTGTGATACATGTAATTGCAAATATTTTTCTCATTATGCTATTTTCTTTTCATTCACTTAAATATATCATTTGCAGAGTATAAGTTTTAAATTTTGATGAATCCAATTTGACCATTTTGTTTGTTTGTTTGTTTATGGATCATGCATGAGACTGTGACCATGATATATGGGACTGACATACTCTTTCCAAGTGGTTGCTTTCTAGAGACCAGTTACACACCTCTCCTTTTGTGGGACTTAATAAAAAGAAAAAAGGAAACAAAGGGAAAGAAAAGAAAACAATTTAAATCAACTTGAATATTTGTTGGTATATTTACTATTCAAAGATCAAGGATTCCCAGACTGATTTTTATATAAGAGTAAAATAAACTCTCCAGGTAGACTCAAGCTCTTAGATTTCATCTAGTATTTACCACTGTTTGACTAATGTGAGAGAACTGTATACTATAATCATCTATTTCACTCCTACAAGGGCTCTTCATTATGAAAAGTAACTATCAGCTTTTATTAGCATGGAAGAGTTTGGAACACAGGGCCAGTCATTCCTGGCCATCTATAATATATTTTACAGTATACAAAACATAATTAATATGTTATATATAAATTTATATACTTTACAGAGTACCTAAATATACTTTATATCAAAGCTTAGAATCAAGTATGCTATTTACTCAATGCAGATTTCACCCTAAAAATATCCAATACTGGATCCCACATTTTATATATTTTCTCTGACTATATATAAATTCTGACTACTTTGTTCATGTTTTCTCCTTGAAATAGAACAGAAAGAAAAGTAAATATCTCTCAAATTTATATCATAATGAGAAGGAAAATTTACAAGCAGGAGACCATTATTTCATCAGTCCTTCCCTTTGCTTTATGCAATGTCTAGCATTTTAAGTAGAATTCTGTGTTCCTTCAACTTTTTTCTAATGGCTCTCAAGGGAATCCAATTTAAAAGGTTTGATAAAATTAATTGCATTGGATATTCATTAGTCTTTATTGCCTAGGGATTTCTAAATGTTTCTTTCAAAATAAATCCCCTCCTCTACAATAATCAAAAACAAAAGGTGTCTTTTTCTTTTAGAGAAAAGGTTTTTAGAAATCTTACATGTCTTAGCAATATTAGAAAAATCATGAAATACATGTCATCTCAATTTCAGAAAAATATTTTTGGAAGAATACTGGTTGGATTTTCCCATCCTATGTTTCCAGGTTTTAGATTGAGAAATGGATGGGTTCTGAACAGAAATAATCAAATGCAAACTACGTTAAACCACAAAAAAGACCAAGGAAATCCTGCAATGTTCTGAATTTTTTTCACTCTCTGTCTTTTTTTTTTTTTTTTAAGTGCTGTTCGTGAGCTTGTGAGAATAATGGAATACAATATCTGAAAGTTTCCAAACCTGGAAAATCTATATATTAGTTTCCTTGGGGCAAGGTAAGTGTTTTCTCGAAATTCTTAACCTACAGTTTGTTTGCTTATTTGTTCAACCTTATTGGGACTTAGCTCTCAAGTGGCAGAAATGCCACTTTCTCTCAATTTTCTATGTAGAACCTGTTTCCTAGAAAGTGGCACCTTGAAATACATGTTTTTTTAATGATCGTTATTATTGACTATTTCTTAGTGTCAGATTCCTTACTTGTAAATTATGTGTAACAGTACTGGTAAGGGGGTCACAATTGGCATACTACAAATTGGTTCTGCAAAAAAATGGAGTTTTTTGCTCTCCAAATCCAATTTCATCTTGCTTTGGATTCTCCAATCCTCTTGCTTTCTGAGAAAAATGTAACTTGCCCACTAAAATAAACACATATTCCACAGCAGTCTAGTTTGTGTTAATTCATTCTTCTTTTGGTAAACAATCAATTAAACCCTCTTAAAAATCTTTTCCTCTTCTCTTCAGGGTTTCCTCCTTAACCTTCTTTCCAAAGTGGCCTCTAGGTGACAGAAGAGACCTGCGATTCCTATTGCATGGTAGGGGGTAATCAATCTGCCTGTTGTGCTTCTCTGCTGGTACCTTCTGACCTCCTTCTGAGGCACAGCAATGCCTGGGGCATCACTCTTAGTCCTGACTGCCTTTGCAGATGAACAGTCGATGGCATAGTGGGTCCAGTCACTTTACATACAGTGATAATTTATCTGTAGGATCATAGAACTCTAGCCTCTGGGCAAAACACATGAGCACACTGTACCTCAATTTTCTCATCTTCAGAATAAGACTTTTAATAGGTCATAACCAGAGGTTTGTTGGGCATGGGTAAAGGGATATATATCGATATCTTGTTAAAGTAATAATAATAATTTAAATTATATGGTGATATCATTATCGTTATTATTATTATCTTCATTCTAACAAATGTATTTTCCTTGTCACATCTTTGCAAACTACACTGTACAAAACAATTACTTTATCAGATTATTATTTTGGAAAAGTGAGCTGGGAAAAAGCTGGCATACAACCTTCTGAAATAATATATTTACTATTAATAGAATTTATCTGACATCCTCATTTTTGAGAAGACCTATTTGAACTTTATCACTAAGATTATGTTTATTAATAATGATTTGCATTGTATTTTGCCAAATTTAGGCAGAAGGGGAGCTAACAGTCCAATTTTACATAAAGGCAAGAAGAGGTGGATTTCAATGAATTTCCATAAAAAGAGGGTTTTCTTTTCTTTTACTATGAGTAGAAACCAAACATCATTAGGGAGAAAATTGCATTGTGTCACAAAAATAGGTTTTCAAATGACAAAATTACCATGTAGTAGTTTATGGCCAATAAGGTTAACAAAATGTTTGTATTTCAGTAACTTGTCTAATCTTACTCAAAGCACAATGAATTAAGTTAAATATTTATAATTGTTGCCCATTTTAATGTAAAAAGCAACTTTATATTAGTTAAGCAATCAAAAAATATATAAGGGGAGTAACAAACCTGAGATGAAAAATCTGTATTTTTAAAGTGGAAGAACCAATTAGTCTTTTCACTACCTCAAAGACCTGAAAGGGCTTGCAATCGTGTAGGATAGCTCTTTTGCTATTTTTTGTTAAAGGCTTGTTTTATGTTCTTTGTGCAGAACTTAAGCACTATTAAAGTATTTGAAATCATATAATGAATTGACATCTACTCTTCTTTACACACAGACCTACCAGAATTCAGAATTTAGCATGCCAAATAAGACATCAATTTCAGAGTTAATTCTTCTGGGACTTACAGACCCAGAGTTGCAAATTGTTATATTCTTCTTTATGTTGTTCACATAGTTATTGAGCATAAGTGGAAACTTAACCATTATCACGTTAACACTATCAAATATTTCTTTGAAGACTACCATGTATTTCTTCCTCAGGAATTTCTCTTTCTTAGAAATTCCATTCATAAGAGTCTGTATTCCTAGATTTCTGCCCAGCATTGCTACAGGAAACACAACCATTTCCTATAATGCTTGTATGACACAAGTTTTTTTTGTTTTTTTTTTTTAATGCTTTTGGGAGCAACAGAGTTTTTTTTTCTGGCCGTTATGTCCTATGATTGCTATGTGGCTATCTGCAAACCTCTACATTACACAAGTATAATGAGCAACAAAGTCTGCAACAGGCTTGTCATCAGCTCCTGGTTAGCTGGTTTCCTCATTTTCTTTCCTCCCATTATTAATGGTTTCCAACTGGATTTCTGTGACTCCAACATTATTGACCATTTTACTTGTGACTCTTCTCCTATGCTGCTGATTGCTTGCACAGACACAACATTCCTAGAGCTCATGGGATTTTTCCTAGCCATATTCACACTCATGGTAACTCTGACTTTGGTAATTATTTCCTACACACTCATCCTTAGAAAAATTCTGAAGTTTCCCTCTGCCCAACAAAGGAAAAAGGCCTTTCCCACTTGCTCTTTCCATATGATTGTGGTTTCCATTTCATATGGGAGTTGCATTTTCATGTATGTCAAAACTTCAGCAAAGGAAGGTGTGGGTTTGAGCAAAGATGTAGCAATACTCAATACTTCCTTTGTTCCCATGCTGAATCCCTTCATTTACACATTAAGGAACCAGGAGGTGAAACAAGCCCTTAAGGATTTGATCCAAAAAAAGTTATTATCAAAGAACCACTGATTATTATGAAATCTATACCAAAACCACAAATAAACCACAATTTAACACAAACCATTATTTTAGGTTGTAGATATAACTAAGGAACAAAGCAAAGGTTTTTGTGGTGGTAGAGTTAACTTTAAAAATCAAGGATGCTTAATAAGCAAATCATTTAATAGTGAGAGTTCTGTATAAATGGAAATACAGTTAGGAAAAGAAGGGAGGACAGCTTCAAACTAAATAGGATGGTCACAGATTTCAGTTATTTTTAAATTCCTTTTTATTGCATTTTTCTTCATTCAAATTTATTTTCTTTACAATATTTTTTCTTTTCTCTGATTGTCCCAGGTCTCCTTGTCCATCTATTTTGCATATAACAACCATAGGAAGATTGTGAGGTGTGACTGTAAAAAGAAAGAAAAGCCTTGCTCTATTCAAATGCTACCTGAAAATAAATTAACCTAAAGAAAAATTCACAGAAATCCACAGTTAAATAATGTAATGTATCAATTTTTAGACCTAGAAACAGTTCGTCATGATTTTAATTTTTTTTTTTTTTGGAAAGGGCTTTGTTTCAACTTTATGCTTATTTCCAATTCTTTTTAATCAGATATTCAGGATCTTTTGGGGGAAAAAAAACAGAAACAGTGATCTGCGGTTAAGATATGACATTTTAAGCCTCTAGGTTACTGTTCCCTGAACAAAGGTCTATCAGAAATATTCATCTAAATCCTTTCATATTATGCATGCTTTGATAAACAGGGATTGGGAGGGGAGTAGGTATAGGGGAGAATGATCTACTCTAAGAAAATGCTATAAACAGGGTGAATAGGAATGAATGATGTATTATAAAATTTTGTTATTGAAGACCATGGTGTGAGTAGATAAACATTCAGTTGAAGTCATATTGAATTAATGCAGGGTTTACACATATCCATTAATATTGTTAAAGGGATGAAAGTTCATGATTTAATCAGACTGAAAACAAATAAGTAATGTCCAAAACAAATCACACCCCTTTGAGGTATGCAAATAACCCCACTAAAATAGCTCATGCTCATAATCAGGAAAAATGAAAATATTGGAACTAAATGTGAAATGGAGAACATTGAAAATTAAAAATTAGATATTTGAAAATAAAAGAAAATAAAAATATATGGAAATTAAATATGATCAGTAAGATTTATACAAGAACTAATTACTCAAAAAAAACTTCTGCAATTCTAATACTGGGAAAATTGTGAGACTAGAAATAAGAATTATAAGGTTAAAATATTCCTAATTATGATAAAATTATGTAATTATCTTTACTAAAGTATTAATGATACTATGTGCAATTATATATTAGCACATATCAAAATTCATAGGAAAAACTATGAAATAGCAATGTTTCTGAAGCAGCCAAAAATATTAATATATATTTTAATTATGGAAGGAATTAAAAATACAAAGTTCTAAAAGTGGTGCCTCCAAAATATTCCCATGATTTTATAAATGTCCTATTGTAAGCTTTAAATGTATAAAATTCATTTCAGTACAAAATAATGTAAATATTTGAAGACCACAATTAATGGAAAATATTATTATAGTTACTAATTTATGAACTATCCGTCACATATATGCATTGATCTACTACAATGAATCAAGCTAGTAAAGGAAAACATAATTGTACAAAATGAGAAACAAAAAGATACTGATTATAAGGACATTTTGTGAGTTAATGTATCATGTTATCATTTAAATAGATAAGATGAGAAAGCTAATTATGAAGATCTTAAAATACGTTCCTATTTGGAAATGATTGTTCATGAAAAAACAGAAAAACTCTTTTTTTCACAATGATCTAAAAGTAACACTGCCAAAGCCCTAAAGAAAATGTATATAAATGAAAATTAAGATTTTACTCAAAGTTAAACAGTAGTATCTTTCATAGTAATTACAACAAAATAATGCCACCTACCCTCACCACTATTTGTTAATTGCTCCAGAGACCTTTAGTAAATTGCAAAACATAAAAATAAAGCAGTATTATCCATAAATATTCAAGATGAGAATACAAATTCTTTTTTTATTTTATGAAAATTTCCAAATACGCTTAACAATGACTCGTAATTATTATTTGAATATTTGGTAGAATATTTTACTTGTATTTTCATGTAGATTCACATAATTGTCTGGAACCTGGAGACCCTCCTTTCATATTTCTTGAAAGGAGGGTTTTCCATTTCAAATATTCTCTTGAGCCCCTCTCATCAGGGGACTCACATTTCAGTTATAGTACATTTCAATTCCAGGGTTTCCATTTGTTTTTGTTTTTGTTTTTTAATAATTTCTACCTCTTTATTGATATTCTTTCTTATTAGACATTGTCATCACACATTCCTTTAGTTCTTTGAGCAGAATTTCCTTTATTTCTTTAAACATATATATTATGGGGAGTCAAAGTGGCTCAAGCAGTTGAGCATCTGCTTCCCAATTGGGAGGTCCTGGGTTCAGTCCCAATGTCTCCTAAAAACAACAAACAAACAACAAGCAAACAAATGAAGAAACCAACTCAGGGGAGCTGATGTGGCTCAGTGGTTGAGTACTGGCTTCCCCATACAAGGTCCTGGGTTCAATACCCAGGCCTGATACCTCAAAAAAAAAAAATGTTATCTATAAAATGGCTGTTCTAAAATCTTGGGTAATTCCAATATATGGGACTTTTCATAGAGTTTCGGTTACCTCTTTATTTTGTGTATGTGTTGCACTTTCTTGTTTATTTGACTGTCTCATAATGTTTGGATGAAAATTAAACATTTTCTAAAATGTAATGTAGCAACTCTGGATACTAACCACTCAGATCCCTGGGGCTTTATATTGATATTATTTTCTTGTTTTCATTTTTTATTGAATTGTCTGGACTAAACTAAGTCAATTCCCCCTATATTTTATGGATGCAGCTGTGGGCATACATGCAGTCAATTTGGGACAAGAGTGGTTTTAGCAGGATTCTCTTAGGCTATCTATATCCTCAGCTCTCTGTTAAGCTGTCTGCCTCAAGCTGGTTGCACCTCCAGTTTTTAAGTTCCATTAATTCCTGACTGATTTCTCTCGTTTTCCAGAATGCTATACAGATATAAATTGCTTTAAAATCTGATCCAATTTAATTCGGGCCCCTTTGCAGGGGTATTTTTGAGGCTGATCTTTGTAGTTTTTTATGCCCCCAGGAGTGATCATAACTGCCTCTCTCATTCTCTGATAAACTAGCACAAGAGCAACATTCTAGCTTGTTGCTCTTGTGGAAGTACCAGTCTCCTCTTTCTTGTTTTTCACCATATTCTCCATTGTTTTCCAGCTCTTCCTTAGGTTTGAACTTTCCCATATTCTGTTCCAAATGAGATAATTTCCTATGGGGTAAAATTCAGAGCTCTTTGTTCTTAGGACCTGCTTTTCCACACTGAGCAAAATCTCTGAACCACTGTTCTGGAAATGAGGGTAGGGTGAGTGGTCTACTTCTATTGGAGTGATGCCAGTGCAGGGTGTTGGGCTGGGATAGGAACTCCTGTTTCTCTAAGCTTTCCTTTCCAGCCTGGAAACTCCACTCTAAAAGTGAATGAGAGCAAAGGTGAATAATGAACCCCATATTCTGATAAGCCTGCCAACCATGGGGTCACGCCTGTGCCCTGCAAGTGAAGATTTGGTGGAGGAAGTCAGCCACTGAACTACTGTGCTCATGTGGAATTCATCATTGCAGCAAAGACCTGAGGAGTTATGGGACATGCTGGTGGCCTGCATTTCCTTGGGATACATCATAGCTATTAACTGGGGGCTGTGAAAGGAGGGAGCCCCATCTTCTTTGTCATATCTGGAGTGGAGCTTCTATCATGATGATATGATTATAAAAAAAAGCAAGGATCAAGTGCAACAGGCTCTCATTCTCTTATAGGGGTTTAGGACAGTTTTTTTTTTTTTTTTTTTTAATAATATGTTTATCCTTTGCTATATATTTTAGGGCAAGATTCAGGGAATTTACATTGGTTTTTCCTGAGGAGCAGTTCCAAGGAACTTCTTTCATTGTCATTATACAACTGAAAACCCATGACATTTGCGTTTCATTATTTCTTATAGCTTCCATCACTCTGCTGAAATTACCTACCTGATCTGGTATGTACTCCACCTTTTCAGTTAGAGCCTTTAATATATTAAGCATGATAACTTTAAATTCTTCTCTGGTAAGTCCAAATCTGTGTCTTATCTGAATCTTATTCTGATGTGTGATTTTCTCTTCAGACTGTGTTTTTCTTCCTATTTTTCTTGACTTATATTTTTTTGATGAATTCCAGATCTGTTTTCAGGACAGTGCCTGCAAAGATAAATATATTTATGCTTGGAGATGAGTGCAACTTTCTTTCCAATTAATCATTACTGTGGGTGTTTTGTTAAACTAGTCAGCAATTAAAAGGGTTTTGAAATGTCCTGTTGCTATGGTTGCCATCAGTTCTTCATAACCATCGAATTACTGTAGTGATACTTTTTATTAAGGTGTTGGCTAATTTTATTTTTTTAATATTTTGCTCCACAGAGAGACTTTGTCTCTTCCATCTCTCCTGTCTGTTATTTTTCCTTACTACTTCTAAGAGGGGTGGTAGGAGGTAGGAAGGGGAAATTCTCAGATGTTTTAAGCCTCAATTTCAGGACTTTGGTCCTGGGGATGTAGCCTTCCAGAGTGCACCTTTTCCTCTCTGATCTAGTGCTAGGCAGAGAATATATTCCACTTGCTCTCCCCTCTCACAGCTTAAATTTATTTCCACCAGTTTCCTAAGGTTACACATTTTCCCATAATCATTTTGTATCATAAAGGAGTTACAGAAAATGGGTCTAGAAAGAATTGAGTAAGTAGCTGCTGTTTTGCTGTCTCAGCCAATATTCCATAAGAAGGTTAATTTCTCAGTTTTCTTCCCTAATTTCCCTATGAGCTCCTGATGGAGTTCCTTGTGGAAAAGCCTGGAAGTGGGTGTGAAATACCTCATGTATATAGCCCCAGGGGATTTACATTCTTACTTTCTATCCTTGCATCTCCCTGTCTCCTAAATGTTTTTTTTTTTTTTTTT
>JAQZBX010083730.1:0-13347 GCA_029593785.1 Cabassous unicinctus | reverse complement strand
ATTTATTTATTTATTTATTTATCCCCCCCTTGCTGCTTGTGCTTGCTGTGTCCATTCGCTGTGTGTTTTCTCCGTGTCTGCTTATCTCCCCCTTGCTGTGAGGTCCCGCTGCATCAGCCCACCGCACCGCGCGGGCTGGCCTGCCCTCACAAGGAGGCCCCAGGAAGCGAATCCGGGGCCTCACACATGGTAAACGGGGGCTCTATCGATTCAGCCACACCCGCTTCCTGTTGTGAGGTCTTGCTGCATCAGCCCACCGGGCCCCGGGGGCCGGCCTGCCCTCACAAGGAGGCCCCGGGAAGCGAACCCGGGGCCTCCCATATGGTAAACGGGAGCTCTATCGATTGAGCCACACCCGCTTCCCTCCCATGTAGTTCTAAGTCCCCCTTATACCTTCTGCAGAGTAGGTACCATCTCCTCTGTTCACAGACTTGCCTCAATAAATAATTTGCCAAAATCTCTAGATCTTTGTCATGTCATGTGGTAGAAACAATTAGCCAGGACCTTGATAGTTTCAATATATCACTAGTGCATCTCTTTGCCATGGTAAAGCTTTGGTATAATAAGGGATGATCTTACTCTCAAGTCCAATGTGATAGCTGGAGAAGTTTTAATTCTCTTAGGCATTTTCAAAGGCATATTTTCTTATTAGTGGATCATTTTATTTCTATTGTGGAAACACATATATAACTTATTTCCCATTTTAACTTTTTGGCTGGTAGATCCCTTTGATTCATCTTTTTCATTTTCCTGTACTGATTTCATGTTAATAATACTCCAAGAAGAAGTAACAGTCATAAATGTCTATGCATCTAACCACGGTGTCCCAAAATACATGAGGCAAACTCTAGCAAAACTAAAAGGAGAAATAGACATCTCTACAATAATAGAGACTTCAACATGCCACTCACATCAATAGATAGAACAACAAGCTGGACCTGACAGAACATTGCACCCCAAATCAGCAGGTTATACATTCTTCTCAAGTGTTCATGGATCTTTCTCCAGGATAGAACACATGTTGGGCACAATACAGCTCTCAATAAATTCAGGAAGACTGAAATTATACAAAGCACCTTCTCTGATCATAGTGGAAGGAAGCTGGAAATCAATAATAGGCGGGAAAGGGGGAAATTTGCAAATATATGGCACTCTTAAACAATCAGTAGGTCAAAGAAGAAATTTCAATAGAAATTAATAGATACCTCAAGACAAATGAAAACGAGAACCAAACATATGAAAACTTATAGAAGGGGAGCAGATGTAGCTCAAGTGGTTGAGTGCCTGCTTCCCATGTACAAGGTCGTGGATTCAATCCCCAGTGCCTCGCCCCCACCAAAAAAAACACAAAACTCTCATTGAGGAGCAGAAGTAGTTGAGCACCTGCTTCCCATGTATGAGTTCCTGGGTTCAATCTCTAGTACCTCCTAAAAAACAACAACGATTTATTTATGGGATACAGTGAAGGCAGTGCTGAGAGGGAAATTTATAGCCCTAAATGCCTACATTAAAAAAGAAAAACAGAGCTAAGATCAAAGATCTTAATTTAACATCTGGAAAAACTAGAAAAAGAACAGCAAACTAATCCCAAAGCAAGCAGGAAAGAAAGAAAGAACAAAGATTAGAGCAAAAATAAATGAAACTGAGAACAACAACAACAAAAAATAGAGAAAATTAACAAAACCAAAGCCGGTTCTTTGAGAAAATCAATAAAATCAACAAACATTTAGTAAGACTAACAAAGAAAATAAATAAAATCAGGAATGAAAGGGGGAAAGTTATGACTGACCCCACAGAAATAAAAAGGTTCCCCCTTATAAGATTTGCAATGATTAAAAGGTCATAAGACCGTGACTTAAGTCCTCTGTGACATAAATTGAAGAAAGGCAGCCTCCAGCCATAACCTACGTGACCTATTGAGCAAGCCATAGCCTACAGGCTTGGAGGCAGCCCATCTCCTCCCAAGAAGGAACAAAGCAGCCATATAGCAGTGGAGCAGATAAGGGCCTTCACCCCTTCCAGGCCCAGGCACCACCAACCCCTCCTGCATTCCAAGAATACCCTACCCCTTAGCCCACTACCCCTAGCCATTTGGCCCCAGGCTGTACTCAGTTTCCTTGCCTATTGATGTGCTGTATAAAGTCATATCCACCACCTTCTAGGGGTGGGCTGAAATCTAATCTTCAGACCCCCTCCACTGAGAGAGCTTCTCAATAAGCTTCCTGCCTGCAATCATCAGTCTCCACATCCCAGTGAGAGCAGCTTTTCTCCAATGAGAGAATATTATAAGAAACTGTAGGTCAACAAATTAGACAATCTAGATGAAATACACAAATTCCTAGAAATGCAGAAACAACTTACATTGAATCTACAATAAATACAGGAACTTAACAAACCAATCACAAGCAAAGGATTGAATCAGCCATCAAAAATCTTCCAACAACAAAAAAATCTTCCAACAAAGAAAAGTCTAAGACCAGATGGATTTGCAATTGAATTCTATCAAACATTTCAAGAGGGACTAATACCAATCCTGTTTTAAACTCATCCAAAGAGTTGAAAAGGAGGGAAAATTACTGAACACATTTTATGAAGCCAACATCACTCTAATACCAAAGGCAGATAAAGATACTACAAGAAAAGAGAATTAAAGACCAATCTCTCTAATGAACATAGATGCAAAAACTCTCAACAAAATACTTGCAAATATAATTCAACAGCATATAAAAACAATTAGACATCATGATCAGATGAGTTTTATTCCTGATATGCAAGGATGGTTCAATATAAGAAAATCAATTAACGTAATACACCACATTAACAAATTGAAGGGAAAAAAACACATGATCATTTCGACTGATACAGAGAAAGGTATTTGACAAAATCCAGCATCCTTTCTTGATAAACATACTTCAAAAGATAGGTATAGAAGGAAAGTTCCTCAACATAATAAAGAGCATATATGAAAAACCCACAGCCAACATCATACTCAATGGGGAAAGGTTAAAAGATTTCCCTCTAAGATCAGGAACAAGATAAGGATGCCCACTGTCACTACTGTTATTCAATATTGTATAGAAGTTTAGTAGTTCTAGCTAGAGCAGTTAGGGAAGAAAAAGAAATAAAAGGCATCCAAATTGGAAAAGAGGAAGTAAAACTCTCACTATTCACAGATGACATGATCCTATATTTAGAAAATCCCGAAATAGCTATAACAAAGCCACTTGAGTTAATAAATGAATCCAGCAAAGTGGGTGGATACAAGACCAACACACAAAAATCAGTAGTGTTTCTATACACTAGTAATGGACAAGCTTAGGAGGAAGTCAAGAAAAAAATTCCATTTATAATAACAACAAAAAGACTCAAATATCCAGGAATTAACTTAACCAAGAATGTAAAGGATCTGTATTCAGAAAACTACAAAACAATGCTAAAAGAAATCAAAGAACACCTAAACAAATGGAAGGACATTCCATGTTCATGGATTAGAAGACTAAACATTGTGAAGATGGCAATTCCACCCAAACTGATACATATTCAATGCAATCCCAATCAAAATTCCAACAGCCTACTTTAAAGAAATAGAAAAGTCAATTACCAATTTATTTGGATGGAAAGGGGTCCTGAATAGCCAAAAACATCCTAAAATAGAAGAGCTAAGTTGGTGGACTCACACTCCCTGACCTTGAAGTGTATTATGAAGCTACAGTAGTCAAAACTGTGGTATTGGCTTAAAGATAGACACATTGATCAATGGAACCAAAGTGAGAGTTCAGATATAGACCTGCACCTCTATGGTCAACCGATTTTCTATAAGCCTACCAAGTCCACTTTTCTGAGATAGAACAGTCTCTTCAATAAGCAGTGCTGGCAAAACCGGATATCCACAAATAACTAAAAGAATGAAAGAGGACCCCTATCTCATTTCCTATACAAGAGTCAACTCAAAATGGATCAAAGACTAAACATAAAAGTCAGGACCATAAAACTCCTAGAAAATAATGTAGGGAAACATCTACAGGACCTTGCAGTAAGTGGGGGGTCTCTTAAAACCTTACACCCAAAGCACAAGCAACAAAGGGAAAAATAGATAAATGGGACCTCCTCAAAATTAAACACTTCTGTACCTCAAAGGGCTTTGTGAGGAGGGTAAAAAAGGCAGCCTAATCAATAGGAAAAAATATTTGGAAATCACACATCCGACAAGGGTCTAATATCCATGATATATAAAGAGATCCTACAACTCAACAATAAAAAGACAAATGACCCGATTAAAAAATGGACAAAGACCTGAATAGACAATTTTCTAAAGAAGAAAATACAAATGGCAAAAAGACACATGAAAAAAATGCTCAGCACCACTGGCTATTAGGGAAATAGAAATCAAAGCTACAATAAGATATCATTTCACACCTACTAGAATGGCCACTACAAACAAAACAGAAAACTACAAGTGTTAGAGAGGATATGGAGAGATAGGAACTCTTATTCACTGCTGGTGGGAATGTAAAATGGTACAGCCACTATGGAAGTCTGTTTGGTGGTTCCTAAGGAAGTTAGATATAGATCTACCATGTGACCTGGCCATACCGCTACTAGGTAGATACCCAGAAGAACTGAAAGCAGTGACACAAACAGATACCTGCACACCGATATTCATAGTGACATTATTCACAATTGCCAAAAAATGGAAACAACCCAGGTGTCCATCAACTGACAAATGGATAAAGTGTGGTACATACACATGATGGAATATTGTGCAGCTGTAAGAAGAAATGAAGTCATGAAGCATATGACAACATAGATGAACCTGGAGGACATTACATTGAGTGAAGCAAGCCAGGCAAAAAGGCAAATATTATATAACTTTGCTACTATGAACTAAATATAATGAGCAAAATCATGGAGTTAATAGCTAGAATACAAGTCAACAGAGAAAAGAATGTGGTTAGAGAGTGGAGAGCTGAGGTTTAATCTGTGCAGAATTGGTAAAAAAAGTTTTTTATATATGTTTGGAAATGAATAGAAATAGTGAAAGCACATCATAGGATTTGTAATTAGTAGCATTCACACATGAGTATGATAGTGGTTTGGTTTTTGTTGTTTTTGCTTGTTTTTGTTTGTTTTTATAGGAACATAAATGCTCTAATATTGATTGAAGTTATAAATACACAACTCAGTGATTATACCAAAGGCCATTGATTGTACACTTCAGATAAATTGTATGGTTTATGAACAAAAAAATAATAGGGTAGGTTGGGGGAAAAGATACCAAATGTAAGATACGGACTATAGGTAGTAGTAATACTTTGAGGATGCTCTTTCATAATTTGTTAAAAATGTTTTGCAACAATGCAAGGTATTTGTGGTGGGGTGATGTATGGGAGCCCTAAATGATCTTATGCATGTTTGTTTTATAAGTTCACAACTTTTACTGTACACTTATTGTTTATGTATGTTTGTGTATGAATGATGTACTTCAATAAATTGTTTTTAAAATGAAAAAAAGAGATGGACAGTAACAAGAGCTGGTGAGGTTGTGAATAAATTGGAGCCCCCTTACACTGCTGGTAGGACTGTAAAATGGGTATAGCTTTTTTGGAAAACAGTTTGACAGTTCCTTAAAATGTTAAACATAGAGTTACCATGTGACTCAGAAATTCCACAATTTCTTGAAGGTATGTACACAAGAAAAACAATAATGTATGTCCACACAAAGACTTTTACATAAATGTTCACAAAAGGCCACATATTGTGTGATTCTCACATATATGAAATGTCCAGAATAGGCACATCCACAGAGACAGAAAATAGATGAGTAGTTATGTAGGGCTGGTAGAGGGAGGGGATAGCAGTGGGGGTGGGAAGGGCTAGGAGAAAGGGGGGTGACTGCTAATAGATACAAGGTTTCTTTTTGGAATGATGAAAATGTTCTAAAATCAGATTAAGGTAATAATTGTACAACTCTGTAAATATACTGAAAAAAACACTGAATTGTACACTTTAAACAGGTGAACTATGTGGTATGTGAATTCTATCTTAATAAAAAGCTGTTTTGAAAAGCTAAATTGAGTGACAGTCTGCAAAATAACTAACCAGTACTTATCAAAAGTGTTAAGGTCATGAAACACAAGGAAGAATTGTCACAGAGAAGAGACTAAGTGAAGAAGGCTAGATAGGGAATCAATAGATGGATCTGGAACCTGGCAAGAAGTCCACGTGGACATGGATACCCCCAAGATGGCTGCTGGAAGACCCTCGCGAGAAATCCCATTCGGAATGAGATTTCCTCTGGAAGCCAGGAGAAGCCCTGGATATTCTCCAGGGACCTTATCATTGGGCCCTCCCTGGGGGATTAATGGGTGGAGTAATCAATCAAAACTGCAAACAGCTGCATCTCCTCCCATGCCATTAGCAAAGGGGCAGAATAATTGGTGGTTTAAAACGCAAGACAAAGGCCTTTTGACCTCTCTTGCCTTCGCCCTGTCCCAGTTCCTGTTCGTGCCCCATTCTGGCCTTCTTCACCCCTGAATGGATCAACACGCAAGCAAAACCTGGGCATTTGTAAACTATAATGGGAAATTGTAGTCTGTAAATCAGCCCACTTTATCACACGTCAGCCCCTTCTTCTCTATCAGGGACCTATGATCTGTTATTTTCCCCCATTTCTCTTCTCACCGTTCCTTAATAAATTACTGGCCTAAATAACTTAATGTGCTCTTGAAATTCATTTCTTGTAGATTAGTCAAGAACCTAGACAAAATCTGGTAACATAAGGAGAAATAATAACTAAATGCAAAGAAGACATTGAGGGGACATTTTTTGAAATAAGGTCTGTAGTTTACTTAATATTGTACCAATGCTAACTTCCTGGCTTTCATAATTGTACTATGGTTATATAAGTTGTTAACTTTAGGAAAAGAATATCCAGAAACACTGTACTATTTTGTAAATTTTCTATAGGTATAAAATTATTTCAAAATGAATTTTTTTAAAGAGAGAAATTTAAGAGACATTTCAACCAATTATAATATAAGAATTTTATTTTGCTCCTAATTCAAAAGAATAAACTGTTAAAAAGAAAAAAATGTATGAGATAACTGGGGAAATTTGAACATTGAGTGATTATTTAATGATAAAAAAATTATTGTTAATTTTCAATAGGAAAATGGCATTATGGTTTTTTATGTAGTCCTTTTCTTTCAGAAATAAATACTGAAATATTTACAGATAAAATCATAAAATGTTTAGGATTTGCTTCAAAATAATCCAAAGGGAGAGGGGAAAGTAGTAAAAGTACAGATAAAACAAGATTTTCTATGTACTGAACATTATTTCACATGGTGATGGGCATATGGGGAGTCATTACACTATCTTCTCTACTTTTATATATGTTAAAGTTTCTTCATAATAAAATGTTAAAAAGAAAACTGATTGTGTCTTTCTCTTTGCCTCCTTTCTGTTACAAATCCTAATCTCTTCTCAGGAAGATGCATAACTCAGGCCAGCGGGGGATAATGACGTGTACAGAAACGCAAATAAAAATCACATTACTGGTTCTCAAAATCTTACCTAAAATTAAACTAGTATTATTTTTTTTTTAAAGATTTATTTATTTTATTTATTTATCCCCCCCTTTGCTGCTTGTGCTGCTGTGTCCATTCGCTGCGTGTCTTCTCTGTGTCTGCTTATCTCCCCCTTGCTGTGAGGTCTTGCCGCATCAGCCCACGGCACACAAGGAGGCGCCGGGAAGCGAACCCGGGGCCTCTCATATGGTAAACAGGTGCTCTATCCATTGCGCCACACCCGCTTCCTAAACTAGTATTATTGACACTATGCTTAAGGCAGTTGTTCCCAATTTGGGGGCCATGGGCCTGAGGAACCAACCCATGGTTTTGGCAAATGCACATGTTTACCAAGCACTGCCTGTAGATAAACAATGTCTCACATGTACATATTCTATTTTTAGAAGTATGTTTTAAGTTTATAAATATATAGAATTATCTTTGTGTTTTTTATTTCTAATCTAATTACACCGTGGTCAGAAAATATACTTTATGTCAAGCCAAGTGAAACTTTATGTGCATATGAATCCCCTGGGGATCTTGCCAAAATGCATATTCTGATGCGGGGGTCCAGGATGAAGCCTGGGCTTCTGCATTTCTAACACGTTCCCAGGCACTGCCCATGATGCTGCTCTATGGACCACACTTTGAGTCAAAGGGTCTGTATATTACCAATTCTTTGAAATCTGTTGAGATTTGCTTTATGCATAATGTTCACAAACATTCTACAGGCATTTGAAAATATGGTATATTACCTAATTATTGAGTGCTGAGTTCTATATAAATCCATTAGGTGAAGATTGTTAAGGGGGTTATTCAAATTTTCTGTATTCTTTACTCATTTATCTATTTGATCTATACCAAATATTGAGAGAAATGTATTTAAAATCACATACAATGTATTAATTGTTTCTTATAGTTCTATCAGTCTTTACTTCATATGTTTTGAAGCTTCTTTTTAAAAATAAAAAAAAAAGATTTATTTATTTACTTTATCCATTTTAAACCCCCTCTCCCCCATTTGCTGTTTTGTGTCCATTCGCTGGGCAATTCTCTGTGTCTGTTTCCTGCCATCTTTTCTCATCCTTCTCCTCCACCTCCAGTCTTCATCAGTATTCGATCCTGGAGACCTCCGATGTAGGAGAGAGGTGTTCTGCCACCTGCACCACCTCAGTTCCTGGTTTTTGGAGCTTTCGGAGCATCTTGTCTTGTCTCTCCCCTGAGTCTCTCTCCTATTACGTCATCATCTTGCTGCATGGCTCCCGGGGCCTGGCGACTCACCAGCACACAGAGCCTGGCAGCCCATGCGCCTTCTATATACATATTTTTTATTTTACCAGGAGGTCCCGGGGATCGAACCCAGGTCCCTCCATATGGCAGACGGATGCCCAACCATTTGAGCTACATCCGCCCCCTGAAGCTTCATTTTTTAAGTGCACACAATTTGAACTATTTTATCTTCCTGGTGAATTAAAACTTTATCATGGGGAGCAGATGTGGCTCGAGCAGTTGAGCGCCTGCTTCCCATATGGGAGGTTCTGGGTTCAATGTCTGGTACCTCCTAAAAATTAAAAAAAAATTTTTTTTAAACTCTTATTGGGGAGCAGATGTAGTTCCGTGGTTGAGCACCTGCTTCCCATGTACAAGGTCCTGGGTTCAATCCCTGACACCTACTTTAAAAAAAAAATTTTATCATTATAAAGTTACCTTTTTCATTTCTAGTAAAGCTCATTAACAGCATTTGAAGGAGGCAGTATTTGATGCATTTTTTCCCATCTTTTTATTTTCAGCTTTTCTGATCATTCTAATTTAGGTGTGCCTCTCATAAACAGTATGTGTGTGTGTACATGCATGTTTAAGAACTTCATTCGTTTTTATGGTGGAATAATATTCCACTGTAGGTATATACCACATTTTGTCTATCCATTCATGTTGATGGACACTTGGGTGGTTTCTACCTGAAACCTAAATCTTTAATGATATCTTTTTGTTACTAATAATTTTGTTTGTTAGAGAAGTTGTTGGTTTACAGAAATAGCATGCATAAAATATACAAAAAACACAATTCCCATATACCACCTGTGGCAGTCTGAGATTATTTATGAATTCCAATAAGAGAGATTATGTTTGTAAACTGGTCTGTTCCTCTGGGCGTGATACTCCTTTGATTGTATTAGATTTAGCTGAGATGTCTGATTAAATTATGTTAAGATTAGGGCTTTGAGTCAACCATGTCATTAAAGTGCGACTCAGCATTGAGTCCCAGCCCTCTTGGTGGGCTGATAAAGCAGACTCTCACACAGAAGTAGACACACAGAGAATAACACAGAGGAAGAAAGACAGCTCATTAGACATGCAGAAGCCTCGGGAAGAGAGATTAGCCTGATAGTCTACAGCTGATCTTGTGAAAAGAGCAGAGCAGCTGAGTCCAGAAAGAAACGAGCTCTGGGGAGAAAGACGAGCCTTATGCCAGCCTACAGCTGAGATAGGAAGAAGCTGGGATCATGGAGTCATAAGAGGAAGAAGGAAGGTTGAACCCTCGCAGATGTCACAGACATCACTGTATGTATCAGCCATGTTGCCGTATGTATACTTCATTTCTTTTTATTACTGAACCAAATTTCATTGCATGCATATTCCACATTTTGTTTATCCATTCATCAGTTGATGGGCACTTGCAATTGTGAATAATGCTGCTATGAACAAGAGTGCACAAATATCTGTTCCAGTTCCTGCTTTCAATTCTTTGGGGTATATACCTAATAGTGGGATTGCTAGGTTATAAGGCAACTCCAGACTTAGCAGATATAAATGTTATTTTATATCATCAGTGTTTGTTCAGATTTACTCTCACATTTACTACTTCCTTTACTTAACCTTTCATTTTGCATCTCAGATATTCATTCTGGAATAGTTTCCTTCTGTTGAGGTATATCTTTTAACAGTGCTGTTTGACAGAACTTTTTACAATTGTGAAAATATTCTATATCTGCACTGTCCAATAGGGTAACCACTAACCACATGTGGCTACTGAGCACTTGAAATGTGGCAATGTGACTGAGTTACTGGACTTTTAATTTTATTTAATTTTAATAGTCAAATGTGGCTAGTGTCTACCCTGTAGGCAGTGGAACTTTAGAAGTTCCTTTAGTAAGAGTCTTTTGATGATCTATTGTCTCAGTTTTATTTATCTGAAAATATATTTATTTCACCCTCGTTCTTGAAAGACAATTTCTCCAAGAAGACATTTCCAGGTTGACATTATTTTTTTGCAACTATTTGAAGATATTATGCCATTATTTCTGGTTTCCACTTTTCCTCTGGTTAAGCTGACTGTCAAGTCTAATTTTTGTCCCCCTTTCGCTTAGGTAATATATCTTTTCTCTCTGGCTATTCTTAATATTTGCATATGTGTGTATCTTTGGTGTTTTTTTTAGTTCTGCCCACCAGTAAGCAGCACAGTGTTGCTAATGTCCTCTGGCCCACCAGACTCATGGATCTCCTTCTTGTCTAGGCACTGGGGAAACACTGGCTATCTTTCGGTCAGCTCTTTGTCGGGAGTTCCCACAGCAGAGCACTTGGCCCCTAGTGGCCTGCCTCTATGGTGAATAATCATTCCTATTTGCAAAGGATTGAAAAGTTTTCCAGAATGCAGTACTTTCAGTGCTAAAAGTGGGACAGCCCTGGGCAACCAGGTGGATTGGTCACCTTACCTGCCTCCCCTCATCATACCACTGTCCTCCCCCACCTGGAGCACACGTGTTCGTTGGAGGAGACTGGTTAAAGAGAAGACCAGGCACAGTGTTGCACTGTTCCTACAATCCCTTCTTTCCTGGATTTCCAGGCCATAATGTTCGGGCAGACTTACTTGGCCATACTTTTTTCTCTTGGCAATTCTCTCTCAGGAACCCTATTGTCTCTCTCTAGTCCAGCCCCATCCAGGAAGCTCTAGTTCTCTTCAAGAGATCTGGTCTGTATATGTCTGGATCTCAGAAATGCCAAGTCATATTCTTTCCCACAGGGTTCCTGGGATCCATGAACATTAACGGATGTGGCTGGGCTCCCATGGTTGAGTCCTAGAATGCTCTGTGATAAAAGTTATCTGAACTTTCTATGACAGCCAGAGGGTGGGTTGGCACAGAGCATAGTGATGACCTCCAGGGGGCAGTGTTGCCTAACTCCACATGCCAGACAACCCGCATCTCATCTTGGGCCCATCGGGATGCATTACACAGTACATGTGTTACAGACTTTATTTTCTCTTTTCCTCCCTTCTTCTCTTCCCTTATCTTTTCCAGTGAAGTTTCTTTTGAATAATTCCAACCTATTTCAACTGAATTATGGAGAAAGTATATAAAGGGCACCTTTTTCCCTAAAGCTTCAGCCTAGGAAACAAAGAGGATTGTTATACCTCTGGAGACTGGTGAGTTGTATAGCTTTGGAGGTCATAGTGATAACTCAAGAAAAAATAGAACAAGGAAGAATTACGACGTTTTCTTCTTTCATTTCCTAGCAAACTAGTACAGGGACAGGAAAAATCTCAGTGTCTCTGATCATACCATCATGAACAGGCCCAATCTCGTCTGACAGCGCAAGCTAAGCAGGGTCGGGCCTGGTTAGTGCTTGGATGGGAGATTGCCTGGGAATACCGGCTGCTGTAGGCTAGCACTTTCACAGGTCCTCCCCTAGGCTGCGGGGCCAGGATTTGCTAGCTGGTGCTGAGAGAAAAGCCTAGGTTGTATCCTTGACCTGGGGCTGTACCAGCTGTCAATCAATGGGACAGAGAGGGAAAAAAAACAAACCTCAGTTAAAAAAAGCTTACTTAGAACCTCAACTTTCAGAACAATGACACCAGACCCAAAAGTAACTAGAAAAGTAAACAACACTCACGGCAGTCATAATCAGCTCTGGTCACTGAGCAACAAGAGAGTCCAGCTGAGAAGCACAAAAGGCCCTAAGATTTACCTTCAAAGTTCTCTGATCCATCAGTTTGATGTACGCAATCACCAGTATGCTGGCTGGTTAGCAATGCCCAGAAAAGGCCAGTTGTAATACATGCAACTAAGGTGCCCTGAAGGGGATGGCGTCCTACCATTATTTTTATATTTTCATCGGTAGTATCTGGGTTGGGAAAAAAAGTGCCATTTAAAAGTTGCAATAGAGACGTCCACTTCTGGGAAGATGAAATAGACATACTTTTCCCTATTCCTCCAACTAAGTATACATAAAAACCCTGGACATTATATATAAAACAAACAGAAGCAAACTCTGAAAAGTGGAAAGAAGAAGGCAAATCATCTAGGAATCTACGCAAGGGAAAACAAATCAGCTAGAGAGCTACCCAAGGAACAACATGACGGTGAGTTTCTTGGGTTTTCTTTTTGTTTTGTATATCCCAGAGTTGGATCTGAAGAAGCCAGCAACCTGGAAATGGCTTCAGGTACAGAAAAAATGAGCTCCAAAAATGAGTTCTGTCTAGCCAAATGACCAGGAAAGGGAGCAGCTTAGCAAGACAGAAAACTTAGACAACCACTCACCCCAACCAAACACCAAAAACTGTGGTGAGGGAAGCGGGTGTGGCTCAGTGGATGGGGCCCCCGTTTACCATATGGGAGGCCCGGGTTCGCGTCCCGAGGCCTCCTTGTGAGGGCACGCCGGCCTGAGCAGTGCGGTGGGCTGATGCAGCAACCTCAGGGCAGGAAGCGGGTGTGGTGCAATGGACAGAGCACCCGTTTACCATATGAGAGGCCCCGGGTTCACTTCCCGGCGCCTCCTTGTG
>JAQZBX010083729.1:0-13353 GCA_029593785.1 Cabassous unicinctus | reverse complement strand
TAAGGGTTTGTCAGTTTTATTAATCTTCTCAAAGAACATGATTTGGGTTTATATAATTTTTCTAGTGCTTTCTTATTTTCAATTTCACTTAGCTCTGCTCTAATTTTTGTTATTTCCATCTTTCTACTTCTTTTGCAGTTAATTTGTTGCTCTTTCTGTAATTCCTCCAGATGAGCAGCTAGATATTTAATTTTACCTCTCTCTTCTTTTTTAATATAGGCATTTATGGTTATGAATTTCTCTCTCATTACAACTTTTCCTTCTTCCTACAGGTTTTGATGCATTGTGTTGTCATTTTCATTTGTTTCAAGGTAATTACTAATTTCTTTTGCAATTTCCTCCTTGATGCACTGATTGTCTAAGAGTGTGTTGTTTATCTACCATATCTTTGTGCCTAATCTGCTTCTCTGCCACTTAGTGATTTCCAACTTCATTCCATTGTGGGCAGGGAATTTACTTTGTAAACTTTCAATCTTTCTGAATTCCTTGAGTGTTTTTCTATGACACAGCATGTATATTATTCTGGAGAATGATCCATGTGCACTCAAGAAGAATGTATATCCCACTGTATTTTGGCGTAATATTCTGTATATGTTTAGTAGGTCCAGATCTTCTAATGTATTATTCAAGGTCTTTGTTTCTTTATTGATTCTCTGTCAAGATCTTCTGTCTAATGGTGATAATGGCTATTAAAGACCCCCAGTGTAATTATACAGGCAACTATTTCTCTACTTAGTTTTTTTAATGCCTTATGTATTTTGAGGTGCCCTGGTTAGGTGCATAAAGGTTTATGATTGCTTTTTCTTCTTCATAGAATTCCCCTTTTATTAGTATATAGTGTACATTGTCTCTTAAAATAGTTTTGCATTTAAATTCTATTTTGTCTGATACAATAAAAAACAAAACAAAACTACAAGTGCTGGAGAGGATGTGGAGAAAAAGAACATTCATTGCTGGTAGGAATGTAAAATGTTGTAGCCACCGTGGAAGACAGTTAGCAACTCCTCAGGAAACTAAACATAGAATTACCCTATAGCAGAGTGATCCTACTGCAAAATAATTGAAAGTAGGGACTCAAACAGATATTTGTACACCAAAGTTCATAGAAGCATTATTCACATTTTCCAAAAGATTGAAGCATCCCAAGTGTCCATCAAACAATTAATCAATGAACAAATATGGTATATACATAGGATGAAAATTATGCAGCTATAAAAAGAATGCAGTCCTCATATATGCTACAACATGGATGACCTTGAGGACATAGTGCTGAATGAAAGAAGACAAGCACAAAAGGACAAATATTGTATGATCTCACTGATATGATCTAACTAATATAAACAAACACATAGATTCCAAAAGTAGAATTGTTGTGGCCTACCAGAAATAACCCAAACGGCACTCTTGGGAGCATGGATGAACCAAGTTTTATTACACACGGGCCCAGAGGAGAGTTAAATGTCCAAAAAATCTGAGCACCCTTTTCTGATTTTCATAAGTTTATTTATTTATTTATTTATTTATTTATTTATTTATTTATTTTCCTTTGCTTTAGAACTTTATTTTTTCACTTTGACTTTAGCAGAACTTGGATGAGCAAGACTAATTTTATGTATACTCACTGAGGCTTTTGAAGCCTTCAGGAAGTTGGTTTCTCTCATGAATTTCCACTTTTAGGTACTGTATTAGTCAGCCAAAGGGTTGCTAATGTGAAATACCAAAAATGAGTTGGTCTTTATAAAGGGTATTTATTTGGAGTCATAAGTTTATATAGGTACACTAAGCAAGCAAATTCCTGAGCAAGTGGACAGGCCAGGCAGGGTTACAAAAGCAAAGAAGCTAGGTTAATTTATCTTTCTAAAAGCAGAAAGCCATTAGGGAGGGAAAACAGTCATTATCTGTATAGAGTTGTAAATTTCAATTCAAAGGGGCAGCCTGGGGTGCTTATCTTCCTGACATGGATTCCAAGGAGAAAAGGGGAGGATGGAGGGGAGTGAGAAACTAGGGACCAAGGGGAGTTTATTTTCTTAAAGCTGTGGGTTTCTGCTGAGGGTGGGATTGGGGGTCCCTGCACTTCCCTTATCATTCCCCCCTTTTGATGCTTTATAATTCTTCATGGGGCATCACTTGCTAACGTGGGGACTCTTCTACAGTCCCCAAGGGCTGATATTTAACACGAGGCATCATTTGGTGTTTTAGGATGTTTAAGCGGGAAGTGATGTATTGTGTTAGGTACCATAGAACGCATGGCCCAAAAGTTAAGAGGAAAAAGACTGAGGCTATCACTGGCATAAATGGCAAAATCCAGGAGAGGAGATACTGGGAGTAATTTCCATTGGCAGATGCCTGGTATACATGGTTTAAATCGTCTTTGGCCTGTTCTTTTAACAGGGCCACTTTGTCCCTGACTATTTCTGAGGAATTTACATAGGAGCAGCATTCCTCCCTCAGGGCCTGACAGATCCTTCCTGAACTAGCCCTGAGCAAGTCTAATCCTGGCCTGTTTTGCAAAACCACTTCCGCCAATGAGTCTATTTGGTCTTGCAACCCATTGAGAGCCCCCCCCCCATATTTCTTTGAGGTCATTTGATGTTTCCTGAGCTAGTGTTTGTAGGCCCTCCTGACCAACTGTGAGAGAAGCCCCCACTACTGCTGCACTCCTGACCAGTCCCAGTCCTAAGAGTATTGGAATTGCCTATATTGCTCATTTGGCTTCGGAGAGCTCTCTGGGCAATTCATTTCCATACACTGAAAATGATGGTACTGGCCAAGCCAGGTAACAGATGCCCTGGCCATCCTGGGGTAGGCACCGGTAGGCGTTGGTGCCACAGACCTAGATGGTGGAGTTTGCAGTGCATCGGTCAGGCTCATTGAGTGGGCGGGTGGTGTCACAGTTGTCCCTTCCAAGAGGGAGGATGGTTGAAGGAGACCTGGTAGTTATGTTTTTACAGTTAGCCAGTTTTCCTGGGGGTTTGGTTATGCAAAATGGGAGGGGCCTGGTTCCTGCCGCAGAGCTGTCATAGGTTAGGGGGGTTATGTTCCATGGGACAGGTACAGGGAAGATGGCTAGACTGGAGGAAGTGCATAGCCAGCAGGAGGCAACTATATCAGGTAGAGATTTATTTAGGAGTTGGTGGAAATTTCGAGCTTGGTTCAAAAGAACATTGTGGGGGGCTGTTTTAACTTTGGCTTTTAGTGTCTGGGTGGCTTTACTGATATTTTTCATCAGGGCTTTTTCTGGGGGTTGGGTTACCGGGATCAGTTGGACCAGTATGAGGTCTCCTGGGTCCGGCCCCGATGGGTTGTATATTCCGATTCCTAGTTTCAGTCCTGCCTGGGCTTTTAAAAAGGTATTTTCTGATCCAGTAGTTATGTTTAATAAGGTAAATTTTATGGGGTCACAGGTTTCTATGCCACACCCTGCTGGGCTGGGGATTTTCTGTAGGAGATACAGAGAAGTCGATGGGACTCCCTTCCAAGGAGCGGTGGCACCTACTAGCAAGCTCCAGGAGCGGCAGAATCCTCCACCTCTTTGGGATTCTTGGCAGAGGTATTTGTCATAAATCCCATAGCTGCGACCCCTACACCCTCTCCTGGAGGCCTGAATGGGGGCATGGGAGTATGGGGCAGCCAACAAGGTGTAAGGAGTGTAATCTTGGATTGCCCTGCAAGCGTCAAATATTACTGAGGCTGAAGTTGCCCCTGCCAGGAAGGGGACTGAAGCATTCAGCACGGATTGTTTGTCCCAGCTTTAACTAACTTGCAGCTGCCAGAGATTTTGGGAATGGGTATCGGCTCTTAGGGAGGGGGCGAGGAAGTGAAGGACAAGCAAGTTAAGGCACAGAAACATCCTACTATACACCAGTAAGCAATTGCAATTAGGGCTTTAGTCACAGCAGTCCAGTCTGCAGGGGCCTCAGCAGTGAGTCCAACTCCAAATACCAAGGTGATCAGGCCATATAAGCACAGGATCCACCAGGAGCAGGGGTCCATTCAGCCGGCATTCGATGAGGTTGGTGTTCGAGGATCACGGGTGACTTGCACTCTCAAGGGGTGGTCGGGTATGGGTTAGGCTGTCCAGCTGTTCTGCTCTTTATCAAGATGTGCCTTCTTGACCCTGGAATGATGGATTCAAGGGGCGATGCCTGCAACTTTAAGGGCAGTGGGAGTTACAAGGATTACAGTATGTGGACCTGTCCAGGAAGGCTAGAGGGGTTCTTTTTTCCAGTCTTTGACCCAGACTAGGTCCCCTGGCTGGTGGGGGTGCACTGGGTGTCCCAGGGGATGAGATTCTGGGACAAGGCAGTTTTATGTATTTCAGCTAGAGTTTTCCCTAGCTGCTGGAGAATGGAATCTTGGTTAGCCTCCTCCAGAAGTTTGAGATTTCCTCCGAACGCCCGGATAATTGGAGGTGGCCATCCAAATAGAATTTCAAAGGGTGAATAGCCAGTGGGTCCTGGGGTGCACCTAACTCAGAGAAGGGTCAAGGGAAGTAAGTCTACCCAGGGGAGACCAGTTTCCTGGCAGAATTTGGCTAGGGTGGCTTTGAGGGTTCAATTCATGTGTTCAACTTTCCCTGAGCTCTGGGGCCTGTAAGCGATATGGAGTTTCCACTTAATTCCTAACATTTTTGCTAGCTCTTGGACTACAGCAACCATGAAGGCCAGGCCATTGTCACTCCCAATTGACAGCAGTAGCCTGTGCCATGGAATGATTTCTCTAAGCAAAACCTTAGTCACTTCTCTTGCCTTTTTGGTGCGAGTGGGGAAAGCTTCAACCCAACCTAAAAAGGTGCATATCATCACCAACAGATATTTGTACCCCCGACTTGGTTTCATTTCCATGAAATCTACTGTGATATCTTCAAGGGGGGCCATTCCTGTGTGCTGGACACCTGCCGGAGTACGGCGGCCCTGCAAGGCGTTATTTTTGGCACAAACTTGGCACTGGTTGCTGATGGTGGCACAGAGAGACGTTAACCGGGCTATGTAGTAGTATTTCCCGAGCAAGACTTCTAGTGCAGTTTTCCCTAGGTGGGTGAGTTGGTGGTATTGCTGGATGAGGGCATGAGTGGCTCCCTTTTGTAAAAAAATCTGGTTATCCGGGAGCAGCCAAGCTCCTTCGGGGGTTCGGCTTCCCCCTTCTCTTTCAGCCCACTCCTGTTCTTCCTGGGTATAGCTTAATTGATCAGTCTTTTGTCCTAAGAGGGACAATTGCGGTGTTAATTCCAGGACTTGTATTTCCTTCAGCCACTTGCTGTGCTGCTTTCTCAGTGAATCTGTTTCCTTGAGCGACCATATCCATTCCTTTCTGATGTCCCCGGCAGTGGATGATGGCAACTTTGTTTGGTTTCCAGATTGCTTCTAACAGTTGGAGAATTTCTTCTTTGTTTTTGATTTCCTTTCCCCCTGCAGTTAGGAGACCTCTTTCTTTATAAATTGCTCCATGAACACGAACAGTCACAAATGTGTACTTAGAGTCAGTGTAAATGTTTACCGCTTCTCCGGTGGCTAGCTGCAGTGCTCGGACCAGCACCCAGAGCTCTGCCCATTGTGCAGACAATCCCTGTGTTAGAGATGCTGCTTCCACCACCCATTCGGTAGTGGTGACTGCATACCCAGCAAGCTTTTCCCTATTTTTAACAAGACTGCTCCCATCTGTAAATAGTGTCTAGTCTGGGGAAGGGAGTGGTTTGTCTTGGAGGTTGGGGCGACTGGTGTAAACCTCTTCTGTCACTTCAATGCAGTCATGTTCTGGAGCCCCTTCCTCCTCTGGCAAAAAGGTGGCAGGGTTTTGGCTGCGCACCATTTCTATTGTCACTCTGGGGTTTTCACAGAGTAAACCTTGATAACGTGTGAGCCGGGGATTTGATATCCACTGATGCCCATGTGAGTTCATTAGGACAGTGACTGTGTGTGGCATCATAACATGAATGGCCTGTCTGAGAGTTAATTTGTCGGCTTCTTTGATGAGGGTCACAGTTGCTGCCAAGGCTTTTGGGCAGGGCGGCCACCCTGCAACCATGGAGTCCAGCTGCTTGGAGAGGTAAGCAATAGGTCTTTGCCAGGGGCCGACTGTTTGTGTGAGAACTCCCAAAGCTACTCGGTTCTTTTCATGCACAAACAGGTTTAAGTTTTGAGTTACATCTGGGAGCCCCAAGGTGGGGGCTCAGCCAAGTTGTCTTTTGATGTTTTGAAAGGCCCCCTGTTGAGATTCTCCCCAGGAAAGAGGCTCTTTTCCTGGACCTGCCAGAGCTTCATAAAGGGTCCTGACCATTGCTGCAAACCCAGGAATCCAGATGCAGCAGAACCCTGCAGCTCCGAGGAACTCATGAAGCTGTCTTTCTGTAGTGGGGGTAGGGATGGTGCAGATCACTTTCTTTCATTCGGGTCCTAGTGTCCGGTTCCCTTGCGTGATGCTGAACCCCAAGTACTTGACTTGCTGTTTACAGATCTGAGCCTTCCTCCAAGACACTTTGTACCCAGTAAAAAAGTTGTAGGAGAGTCTGGGTCTCTCTCCAGCAGTCTTCTTCCATTTCACTGGCAAGCAGGAGGTCATCTACATATTGTAAGAGAGCACACCTGCAGTTTTCCCAGGGGTAGGCGGCCAAATCTGCTGCCAAAGCTTCCCCGAAAAGGGTAAGGGAGTTTTTGAAGCCCTGTGGGAGCCGGGTCCAGGTTAGCTGAGTTTTCTGCTGGGTTTTGGGATCTTCCCATTCAAAGGCAAATAGAAGCTGGCTCGCAGGGGTGAGCTGCAGGCAGAAGAAGGCATCTTTCAGGTCCAGGCAAGTGAACCAGGCAGCTTCAGGTGGCAGCTGTCTTAACAGGGTGTATGGGTTGGGAGCAACCTGATGTGAGGTGGGAGTGGCATTATTAATGGCTCGTAAATCCTGCACAGGCCGATATCCGGTCCCATCTGGCTTTTTAACTGGCAATAATGGGGTGTTCCAAGGTGACTGGCATTCGATTAGGATCCCCTCTCTCTTAAGGCAGTCTATATATTCAGCTATGCCCAATTGCGCTTTGTGGGGGATCGGATACTGCCTCTGCCGAATCAGGATCACTCCAGGCTTCAGGTCGATGATGATGGGTGCATGGTTCCATGCCATTCCCGGTGGGTTTTTTCCTGCCCAAACCTGGGGGAAATTTTCTAGCAGTTTTTCCTGATTCTGACCTGAAGTTTCTTCCACATGAAGTCTCCATTCTTCACTTCAGGGCACTGTGATGAAGAGAGTGTGGCCGGTCCTGAGGCTTAAGCTTGCTGGCTCTTCAGGTTTGAAGGTAATCTGGGCTCCCAGTTTGGTTAAGAGGTCCCTACCAAGCAGGGGAACTGGACATTCAGGTAGGTACAGAAATTCATGAGTTACTTCATGGCCACCGAGCTAGCAAGTTCTTGACTTGCAAAAAGGTCATGGGTTTGACTGGTCCCCAGTAGCTCCTACGATATTAGCAGTTTTTCCACTAAAGGGGGCAATGGGGGTTGTGATCACAGAATGTTCAGCACCAGTGTCCACCATGAAAGTCATTGACTGGCCCCTGACTTATAATTTGACCATGGGCTCATGGGGCCAAGTTCCAGTGAGCCCGGTTGCCCCTATTCAGGGTTGAGTCCTACCAGCCCAAGCAAATGGTCTTGGGCCTCAGATCAGTATTTCCCCTTAGGGATGTTCCCTCTATGTGTGTGAGGAGTCACAGACTGGTAGGGCAGGCGCAAGCCCCTGCCATCCATATTCATTCACACAGTAACTCAGAGGTTATGCAGTCCCTCCCACAGGGATTGCCCTATTCTGGAATCTTGGTACTTGAGATTTCAGGAGGTGATCAGTCTCCTCTTCCGTCCAGAGATGTGCCTGACTGAGGGCTTGGTACCCGGGGCCTTACCTTTCTGGATTCTTCTGGCACTGTTCAGTCTGCCTCCCCACTGAGTCAGGCCAGGGTGTAGGGACGTGGTCTTTGGGGACTGCCTCAGAAGGAGGTCCCATCAAGAGGACAGATGGCACCCACCTCGTTCGCTCAGAGATCGCCATTGGCTGCGCCTGTCAGCCCAAGCTGGAGGCACAATGGGCCCGCTCAGTTGGGTTTCCCGGTCAGGGAACCAAATGTTGTGGCCTACCAGAAATTACCCAAATGGCACTCTTGGGAGCACGGATGAACCAAGTTTTATTATGCACGGGCCCAAAAGAGAGTTAAATCTCCAAAATATCTGAGCCCCCATTTCCGATTTTCATAAGTTTATATAGGTACACTAAGCAGGCAAATTCTTGAGCAAGTGGGCAGGCAGGGTTACAAAAGCAAAGAAGCTAGGTTAGTTTATCTTTCTAAAAGCAGAAGGCCATTAGGGAGGGAAAAGAGTCATTATCTGTATAGAGTTGTAAATTTCAATTCAAAGGGGCAGCCTGGAGTGCTTATCTTCTTGACATGGATGCCAAGGAGAAAAGGGGAGGATGGTGGGGAGAGAGAGGCTAGGGACCGTGGGGAGTTTATTTTCTTAAAGCTGTGGGTTTCTGCTGAGGGTGGGGTTGGGGGGGTCCCTGCGCTTCCCTTATCACCACCATCTCACAATTGTCTTTGTGGTTGGACTATTTGATTAGGGTACAAAGGTGTTTCGCACACACTGGAGAACTGTGTGGCCCCCTGCATTTAGGATGTGTATACTCAGCCAAGAATGTGAACATTGGAGGTGCTGATTCTAGACAAGGGGGATGTGGGAAGTAGGGTATTAGCAGGGACCACAAACAGCAATGAATGATGGGGGTTTGGGGCCATATCATCACAGAACAACTGTGTGGTCTTTGTGGTGAGGGCTGCTTCCTGAGTTGCCTGGTAGCATATGGAAAATGAGGGAAACTGAAGTCTCAGGTTATGGCAAGCGTCGGGTAGGTATGGAGAGGCAGCCCACCTGATGGCTGCATGATCTCTAGTTTTCCCAAAGTGGCTTCCTCATCTCTGGGATAGGAAGGCACTGGACACAATTGGGTCTCCCCCATGACCAGTTTTCATGCCTTAGAACATCGGCCTTCTCTGACCAATGTGGCCTGGAGATTTGGCAGGGATTGGGATAGTTTTTACCTGGAAGAAGGGGAGTCCAAGGATGTGGCCTGCAATATTCAAAGCCATGACTGCTTCCTCTGGGCTATTCTTCAGTACATCTCAGCCACTCCTGCAGCAACAACTGGCATCATTTCCTCTTGCCTCTTCTGTAACCTGCCCCTGCTGGGGACTGGGCAGCATGGCTAGAGGAATTACTGTTATTCTGAGCCATTTCTGGGAAAATATGTATGTTTTGTAGGCATTTGGGGAATAGTTCATAAACCACTTGCTACCCAGTCATATTTACATTTTATAAAGATACTAGGCAACTTTGATTAGAGAAGTTTTTAACACTGGGAGCCTGATCCACTGCTTTCCACAGGGAATAATTAAAAGACAGAAGAGGGCCTTTGGGAAGGCTGAGAAGCAGAGCCTCAGCAGGCCACCTCTCTTGGCTCCTGTTCCATTAATATGTTGGATGATTTCTGGCATATTAGTCAGCAAATGATGTGCAGCAGGGTGTGGGTTCAGAGGCCTGGGAGGATTATCTCTGATGCCTCTGCTCCATTCCAGGATAGAAATTTCTGATGTCAATTAACAATGCCATGAAATTCACCAAGGACCTCAGCTGGAGGAGTCAATTTCAACAAGGAATTAGGTCACCTGAGGGCTGGGCTGGATGCAAGACTTGAGAGAGAGTGTTAATGGTGAGTCTCATGAACTGGAGCTTCCTCAATTTAAAGTTCATCTCTGGGGTGTTAACTATAATGTAAACTATAATCCGTGGTTAGTGGCAATGCTTCAAAATGGTTCATCAATTGTAATAAACATACCATACTAATAAGGATGTTGTTAATGTGGGAAAGTTTGGGAGGGGGATGGAGTGGGTCATATGGGAATCCCCTATATTTTTTATGTAAAACATTTATGTAATCTAAATTTTCTTTAAAAATGGGGTTTCTCTTGTGGAGGGGAAAAATTTACCTCTGGGGAGGAGGCTAAAGAAATAAGGTATTTGGAGTTTTTCTCTGCTTCAGAAGCCACCTGATTTCCAGGTCTTTGGGGTATTTTTGTGCAAAGAACTGATTGCCCTGCTCAGTCTTGGCAGGTTCTGCAGCTTTACCAGAGATATTTTGAAGTTTGCTTATTTTTGTCACATAGCTAAAATATTAAACACCTATATGCCTGTGTGAGGGTTAAAACTCAGGTAGTGGCCCTGTAAGTGTTAAAACCTGGGCAACAGCCCAACTGCTAGATTAGCTACTAACCTGGGCTCAGTTTCTTATTTTCTCTCAATTCAGTATGCCTTGTAGCCAATTCATAAGGTCCTTGGCCCAGTACATAACCCCTGAGCACAGCAGAAATGATTCTGGAGAGTTGCATTCTGTGGTCCTTCTGTATATTTTTGAGTGATAACTCTAGTGTATAAATAGCCATGTAAATAAAGCATGGCTATGCTTGCTTGCCTGTTTGTCTGAAGCAGACTGCAGCTGTTCTGGTATGAACAAACTTCCCTCTCTGCCTAAGTTTTTCTTCTGCCTACCTCCCTTGTGGGCTCCTGAAGTGGACATAGTGCACAAATGGCATAGTCAGCAGTATATACACTGCACAAATAAAACACAGTGGACAAGTGGCATAGTTGGCAGGATTTGATGTGTTCTCCCACCACTCCACCAGGAGGTAGGGAGTACAGACCCTGGGTAGTCCCCACTGTGTGTGTGTGCTGGTGTAGCCGAGTGGTTATTTCAGTGGTATATATGTCTGGATGTGACACCCACCAATGTCCCCACAGCACTGCTAGGTGTCCTGCAGCAGGCCGAGTAGGCAATAGGGGAAATGAAACTCCACACTGCTGCTGCATTGGTGGGATGGGTGTTCCTGTCTTTGTTATGAGATACAATTCAAGAGACATTGAAACAGGAGAGGGTAATTCACCAGTTGTGTGAGCCACTGCAGCAGTCACATGTGTAGGTGGAATGCCAAGACGTAACGGTTGGTAGTAGTTTGGATGAGGAAGAAGAAATAAACCCCATCTATTCATGATGCAAAAGGTGAAACACGATCAGGACACAGGGCAAGGGGGACACCCCACTGGGCAACTGCACATTGTGCAGCAAAACGTGTACCATCCCTATATGCAGTCAGAACTGGTAGAATTGGGACAGCAATTTTGGCAGAAGCCAGGAGAGCCCATAGCTTCATTGCTGCTGCAACTGTGGGATGTGGGTGAGGATGGCATTGTGTGCTCTGAGACTGAGATAGAGAAGTTAGCATTGCTTACTGACAATCCCCTGCTGTGCCAATGTCTCTTAAAAGTATGGCAGCCTGCTAGGGGAAACCCTTATCCTACATTGATGGAGTGGCTCCAGACAGCTGTTTGTACAGTCTGGAATGACGTAGGAGAGTTGCCACACTCAGTAAGCCAATGGACTATATTTGCTGACTTTGTACCGGTGGTCTGGGAAATGGGCATGTGCAGTGATGTCTTTGACCCTAATAACCAGGGACCTGATGCTGAGAGGTTTACTAGTATAATGAGGGACCTGCTTGTGCAACATGCTACTGATGCCTCATTTGGGTCCCTGATGGCTTTTTTTACCCTGTATGTGGGACACCTGATACTTGAGGTGACAGCTATGGTGGCTAGTCTTGGCAAGGCTGAGAGCTAATGGGCCAAAATTCATCTGGTGCTGAAAGGGGGAGACACACCCCTGTTTCATAAAATAGATAAGCCCATAGGCTGGGACTATAAGAGAGATCCTGTGAATGTCACTTGGATGCAAATGGGGAAAGATTTGGTAGCCACTGGGGTAGACTGGGTTAAAATAGAAGGAAAACTGAACATGGTCTTGTTAGACATTTGGAGACAGCTAGAGCTTGCTCAGTGGTGAGCAGGAAAAGCCCGCAAACTTAAGTGGTTTAAGGCAACTGCAAAACTTAGTGACTACCTGGTAGAGGACCCCAGGCACTCCACAGAGCCAGTGTTTACCTTTTTATAGGAGGCAGGCCACAGGGTCTGAGAGGGGGACCCTCAGAAAGACCAGAGGCCCTACCTGGAGCTCACAATCCACTGGTCCCCACAGAATGTACAGTGTGTTCTGGCTGTTGTGGGCACGGGTGTAGAATGTACCCTTCTTTATGGGAAACTGGATAAATTCAAAGGCACTTATGCCTATGTGGATGGTTATAGTAATGCCGGACAAGACACCTTGCAGGTCGTCCAGACAAAGGTGATGTTAGGAATTGAATAGTTGTCCCCACAATTGTACACTGTGTGCATTTCTACTATCCCAGAATATATACTGGATATAGATGTGTTAAAAAAACTTGACCCTGCATAACATTATTGGTGAATTCCTGCTACAAGTATGGACAGTGAAACCCATGGTGTGGGGGCATGGTAAACACACCCCCATTGTGTTGCCTGAACCCTGCAGGACAGTGACCATAAAGCAGTACTGTTTGCCAGGAAGCATGAAGAATCATCAGCAACTATTAAAGAACTGGTCAAGGTACAAATCCTCCATGATGTCTTGAGGCCATTTAATGCTCCAGTGTGGTCCATCTGTAAGCCCGTTGGGACATGGTGTATGGCTGTTGATGATCAAAAGCTCAACAAGGTGGTTCGTCCCTTACATGCAGCTGTGCCTTCTACTCTTGACCTAATGGATACTTTGATTTTGACACTGGGAACTTATCATTTAGTTTTGGACTTGGTAAATGCCTTTTTCTCCATCACCATTGCTGATGAATTGTAGAATCAGTTTGCCTTCACATGGGAAGGGTGACAGTGGACTTTTACTGTATTGCTCATGGGCTATGTTCACAGCCACACCATTTGTCATGGTTTAGTGGCTAAAGACCTAGAAAAATGGAAATATGCTGATACCATTTGGGTGTATCATTACATTGATGATATAATGCTAATTTCTGATTCTCTTGCAGATATGGAAGTTGCTGTTCCCACTCTGGTCACCCACCTTGAAAGTCAAGGATGAGGGATAAAAAAGGACAAGTTGCAAGGTCCTGGGCTGTCTGTCAAATTCTTGGGTATTGTAAGGTCTGGTAAGACAAAAGTAATTCCTGAAGCAGTAATTGGTAAGATTCAAGCTTTCCCATGCCCCACAACAATGAAAGAGCTACAGACATTTTTGGATCTCCTAGGCTACTGGTGAGTGTTCATTCCCTAATTGGCATAGGTCCTAAAGCCTCTTTAGAAGTTAACAAAGAAAGGAGGTGGATGGGATTGGACTGAAAAGGCTAAGCAGGCCTTCATACAACCTAAAAGTGCTTTTGAAGAAAATTAAACTTTGTTAGTGGTCGA
>JAQZBX010083728.1:0-13345 GCA_029593785.1 Cabassous unicinctus | reverse complement strand
GTTGTCATATCATTCTATTGTCTGTCTTCTTATCCTTTAGTTTACCTTTTCTAGCAATCTTCATTTCTAAACTCTTCTCCAAATCTCTCACTTTTTTCCCTTTCAGGCTGCAGCACTCCCTTTAGTGTCACTTGTAATTCTGGTCTTTTGGTAACCTATCCTATCAGTTTTTGATTGTCTGTGATGATTTTCAACTCCCCTTCATTGTTGAAGGACAATTTTGTAAGATTCAGATTTCTTGCCGGTATTTTTCTCTTTCAGTACCTTAAATTCATCATACCATTTTCTTCTTTCATTCATAGTTTTTGATGAGGGGCTGGTACTTAATCTTATCAAGTTTCCCTTGTATATTTTGCTTTTCTTTTCTCTTGCTGCTTTGAGAACCCACTCTTTACCTCTGATATTTGTCATTCTGAATAGTAGGTGTCTTGGGGTAGGTCTGTTCAGGTTTATTCTGTTTGGGGTGCATTATCCTTCATGGATATTGATATTTATGTCTTTCATAAGGGTTGATAAGTTTTCAGTCATTATTTCCTCAAATATTCTTTCTGCCCCTTTTCCATTCTCTTCTAGAACACTGACAATACAAATGTTTGTGTTTATTAAAAGGAGAGTAATAAAATTTTGTAAATATCCTATTGCTGCTAAATTTTATTAATTAGATGAAATATACAATTTTTAAAGATGTTCACACCAGAAACATGTTATCTGAAAAGGTCTGTACCTATTCAAGGAATTGAGTTATTCCTAAAAAACAATCTACATGGAAAAAAAAATATTTTCCCAATGTGAAAAACTCTTGTTTCCCTCAGACTGTGGAATGTTGACAGAGTGCTAGGTGAAATTTCTACATACATGGAGAAGAGGACAATATCTTGCAAGATGATAGAGCAAAGAAAACCTAGGGACCAGAACTAACTCATTGAAATGAACTACCACAAACCCTATTAAGCAAAAGTCTGCATTGTTACATCTAAGGATGATACTTTCCCCATTGTTGAACCACTCTGTTTCTGAAACCCTTTCTGTTTTTCTATGTATTTTTATTTTATTTTGCAAAGAAGTTTTAGGTTATTTAAAAGTTACATTGAAAATATTGGGGATTCCCATATATCCCACCCCCTCCCTCTCCCCCAATTTCCCACATTAACAACATCTTTCATTAGTGTGGTACATTTGTTACAATTGATAAACACATATTGAAGCATTGCTACTAACCATGGTCTATAGTTTACATTATTGTTTACAATTTGCACTTCACAATTTTATAGGTTTTGACAAAATGTATAATGTCTTATATCCATTATTGCAATATCATGCAGAACAATTTAATTGTCGCCAAACTGCCCCCATGTTACACCTATTCTTCCATTTACCTCCCCTCAGAACTTATGGTGGCCACTGCCTTTATGTCAATGCTGAAACCCTTTCTTATATCAGAACAGCCTGTACCTGACTAATACAGGCTCTGTCCCTATCCATATCAAATCACCTGATATATCTTTCTTTCCTTTACAAAGTTCCTTTTTTCTATAAATAGGATGACACATGTATGTTTCAAAAGATTTAGCTGATATTTCCAATGTCATACTGTCTTCTCTCAGCTTCTATATAGAATGTCTGCCAACAATATATACCTGTAACAAATAGTTATTTTTATTAATTTTTTGAAAAATATAATAAAGAAATAGATTATATTTCAACTCTGACAAGAGTATTATACTTTTGTAGAAAAACAGTCATACCGTAGAATGGTGATGAAGAACATGAACTCTAGTCAGTCTATCTGGGTTCAAATGTGAGTTTATCCTTTAGCTTATTGACTAACCATGATCAAGTTCTTTATCTCTCAGTGCCCTAGTTCTATGCTCTGTAAAATTCAGCCATACAAGCACATTTATTGGGGCATTCTTCTAGGTCAAGGGGATATAGGAATGAACCTAATTGGAAATAATCTTGTTCTCAGGGAGCTCTTATAGTAGAGGAAAACAGAGAGAAAACAAAAAGCACAAGCATATTATAAAATATTATTTGGTTTTACTGTTATGAAAAACAAATTCAGCAAGTATAAGGGAAGGAGCAGATGTCATTTTAAATAGTATGGTGAGGCATGGTCTTATGAGGAAAAGAATGAGTAAAAAATGCAGTTATCTGGGCAAAGCAAATTTAAGGAAGATTAAAAAATGAAAAATCCCTGGCCATAATCAGGTCTAATGAGTATAGGGAGGGAGATGTTTGAGGAGGTAAGTGTGGCCACACCAAAGAAAGCATGACAGACACAAAGATGAAGGATTCATTCAGAAAATTGAGGAGGCGAGGTAAGATCTGGTTGGCTCTGGAGGCTCTTATAATAGTTTGATTTTTACCCATTTGGGGAGTCATGTAGGTTTTATGAAGCAAAGTGACATGATCCAAATTACATTTAAGAGTAATAGTCTAGCCATACATTCAGATTAGCCTCAGGAGGGATAAGGCAGTAAACAGGCAAGCAATCTAGAAGGCTTCAGCTATAATTTACAGATGGAAGTAATGGGTCTTTTGCTGAGAAATAGTCACACTCCAAATATATTCTGTACAGAGAAGTAATATGATATGGTGATGGACTGGTTGTGAGGTGTGTGACATTGAAAAAATTAGAGGGTTATTCTTAAGACTTTCCTGAACATGAAGGAGGATGGCTTTCCATTTTCCTGAACAAGTAAGAGGAGATTTTTCAAGAACCTGCCTGAGAGTTATCTTGAGAAGGTAATCTGTTAATTATATACCATAAGTCCTTTGACAAATAGTCTAGCACTTAGTAGATACTCAGTAAATATAACTCATTTTTCACATTATATAATGTCAATCATTTGCAAATAAAAACTAATGTTCATATTTTGTCATGCTGTACTCTAGACTTATTTTATTTAACATTATTTGAGTCCAAATTTTACAAGACATAATTTTGACATACCACCATGAATGAAATTAGTCTTAAAAAACACCTCAGACCAAATCTTCCATAAAATATGATATGCAATGAAATACATAGGGATAACAGGTATCTGCAAATGGTCTAGTGTTTTCATATTTTCCAAAGTTTACATTACATTTAGTTAATAACAACATAAACGCTCTCTACAATATGAAAGGATAGGATATTCTGTATTTAATTAAGACTTAAGGACTGGCGCCCCGACAGTGGCCGGGGGAGACAGGTCAGCCAGGAGCCCCGCGGGCAGGAGCGGCCGAGGACCACACGCTGGGGAGGGGCCGGCCGCCACCGGGTCCCGAATGTCCTGAGGGTGCCAGGGCCCGGCTCTGCGCCTCCCATGTCCATTCAGTCTGACTCCCGCTCCGGGACTAGTGGCGGTCGCCTGCGAAGTACAGTGGAGCAGGGAACCGTGCAGCGTCTGTGGACTCCGAGAAGCTCTTTACTCCGGCAGCGGTAAATGTCCTGCGCCGGGTGTGAGGTGGGAGGCCGAGGCCGCGGCTGCCGCCGTGCCCAAGTTCTCGGGGCTGGAGCGAAGCGGCGAGCTGAGAACCAGGCACCCTTCCTGCTGGCCCTGCCCCAACGCCGTGGCCACCCCACAGCCACCACCGCCGCCTCTGCCGCTCCCTCCTTGGGAACCCGCCAGGCATCCAGCCCAGCCCCCTGGTGAAGAAAGAAGCCCCCGCCTTGCCCCGCGCCACCCTGCAGCCTCTGCCCGTGCTCCCCCAACCCAGGGTCCTGCTCCCAAACCACTCTCTCCCTGGCGCCTTCCCTGGCCAAGGCCAGCTCATGCACAAAGGCCTGCGCAGACTTAGCAGGAGCAGTAGCGCCAGCCTCCGGTCTCCAACCTCTACCTCTCACTTGGTGCTCCAGTCCCAGGCCCAGCACCAACTCCACGCGGTGGCCATGTTCGCCGCCTCCCGCCCCCTG
Organism: Cabassous unicinctus; assembly: GCA_029593785.1. Taxonomy (NCBI): domain Eukaryota; kingdom Metazoa; phylum Chordata; class Mammalia; order Cingulata; family Chlamyphoridae; genus Cabassous; species Cabassous unicinctus. Next base: position 9,444 of record JAQZBX010083728.1, on the reverse strand, counting down.
CACTGCCCCCTGCCCCTGTGCTCCCCACCAACCGCCCGCTCATCCCAGGACACCCAGCCAATGCCAGCCTGTTGGTCTCATTCCACCAACCAGCCACATATTGCCAGCCTCCCTCAGGGATTCTGATTGATCAGGAGCTGCTCCGGCAAGAGCTGAACAGCGTTTCCTGGTACAGAGTGCGGAGCAGCCGGCGGCCTCGCTGGGCCCGGCTCTGCTGCGAGTGGAGTTCCACCAGCACCAGCACACGCACCAGCACACACACCAACACACATTCACCCCTTCCCCGCGGGGCTGCGCTCAACACCGCTCCAGCCCCTGGCTGCACCCCCGCTGTGACAAGCATGTTCCCAAGCTGGACAGCCCCTACTTCCCACATTTCAATTTCTTCCTGCCCTACCTTCCCGCATTCCCAGGGATGGCTGGCCTGCTCCCACACCCAGGGCCCTTCGGGTTCCAGCCCAAGATGTCAAACCCAATCCAGTTGACGGGCTGCCTGGTGCCTTTCACACTCTTCTCCAGAAAGCTCCTGGGGTGCCAGACTGGTACCTGATGGCAGCCAGAAAACCAGGAAAGTGGTGCACAGTCCACATGCAGAGCTTGGCAGATGCACCACCACCAGCAGAAGGTCAAGCAGTTGCAGCTGGACCGCCACAAGCTGGAGGTGGGCACAAAGCCGGACCTGTTCAGCTGGGTCCCTGTCCTGGGAGTGTTGGCCGGGTTCCACTGCCCACAGAATCTTGCCCACTCACGCTTCAGCACAGCAGGTGCCGCCCATTCTGTCACCCACCCATGGGAACCCTCAGCACATCACAGCAAGTCCCTGCCCACCAACCAACTGGCAGAACCTTTGGGCAGGTCGAACATCTTTGGGGGCCTCGGGAACCTGGGAAGCAATGCCTTTGGAGGCCGGGGCAGCATCTTCACCCACAAGAAGCAGCTTCGCTGCACTGCCTGTCCAGCCCCCACGAGGCCTGGAACCGGCTCCACCCGGCTCCACCCTCCTTCCCTACGCCATCGCCGTGGCCCAAGCCCGTGGACATGGAACACGTCTCTGCTCTGACCTACCACGACAGGAGCCGGCCAAAGGCAAGGAAGATCGAGAGTGGGACATCCTGGAGAAGCCACGCCTGCCGAGCCGGGCCCCGCCCGCGTCCGGCTTCACGGTAGGCCACCAGGTCAGCAGCTTCCTGCTCCGCCGCGGCCACAGAGAGCCGCCGTCCGCCAAGCCCGGCTTCAGGGAGAGCCGCTCGCCGGCCAAGGAGGCCGGGAACCAGCGGCCGCAGCAGTAGGCGCCAAGGCGGCACGGGGGTACAGCCTGTGCCTGCTGGGTCCCGAGCCCAAGCATCGGCCGCTCCAGAGCACCCTGAAGGTCAAGGAGGAGGGCGGTGAGTACCGGGAGCTCACGCTACCGGGGGTGTCCTGGAGCGGCCGAGGGCCCCCGGCGGGCCGCCAGCGCCAGAGCACGCCGCCGGGCTTCTCATGCGAGACCCCGCGCGCTGCGCCCCCCATCCCTGAGCCCCGCAAGCGCGCCTACTGAGAGCGGGAGCCGCTCAAGCACAGTCCCGATCGCCGGCAGAAGACGCGCCGCGAGGAGCTGGAGCGCTTTCTGCCCCAGGGTTCTGCGCCGGGACACCGCCCAGCCCGGTGACCTTCCCACGCCTCGGGCCAGCGGCCGTCGCTCTGGCCCCGGGGATGCTGGCCAAAACCCCGCTCCGCCCCGCTTGGCGCGCGACTCCGTCTGGTGACTACGGGTGGACCCCCCACGCCGGGCCCGCGCAGGTGTCGCCCCTCGGTGCCGAGGCACGTGGGGGCTGCCGGCCTGCAGTTCCACTCAGGTGGAGGCGCTGTAGTCCCGGGACTCCGGACGCGGGCTGGAAGAACAGAACAGACCCTCTGACAAATTCACTGCTGTGAGCTTTTGTAATGTAAGTTAGCAGAACCTAAGCACACTTCCTCAGTCCTGGGGGCGCTTCCCCATGTGCGCGGGGAATAGGACAGACAGCTTTTCTGGGGGCGCTCTCTTGCTTTCTGAGCCCGAGAAGAGGAAGTTGGGGAGAAAAATTCAAGTTTGTACATTATTTTCCCAAAGGTGATATGCATTTTAATAGATTTTTATTTTTTTTAATTTTGTGATCTTTAGATATTTTAAAGAAACAACCAAAAAAAAAAGCTTTTGCTTTTTGGTCTTTAGTTGAATTTGCAGTTGAAGGCCTCAGATCCCTCTCAAAGAGCCCAAGGTTTTCATTGTCTTTTTTAAGGAGGAGAAAAGGGTCACTTTGTGCAGTACACAGTGAGGCTCCACTCAGGCCCCCCAGCGACCCCCGTACTTGGAATCGAAGTTAAAGATATATATAGAAATGATTAATAATAATAATGTACAAAGCTTTGGTTTTGCCTTACTCTATTATGCAGAAATATAAGAGAATTTTTTTGTTTGTTTCAAAAACAACAACAAAGGAAGCAAGTGTAAATAATCTATTAATATAAACATGGTGTTAAATTCCTAACCTGAGTAGACTTTATAAAAATGGTTTCTAGACATCTCTCTGGTTATTTGTTTAACATGGGCACAAAAAACCCACTCTCTGTCAGTTGGGAAAAAACCAAAAGTTTAATTGCAGCATCTCTACTTCAACTATGCAAGCACCCAGAGACCTCACGGAGCTCTGTCTGGCTCCAGGAGCAGCCCCCAGCCCCAGCAATGCATGTGGGTTCAGAGCATAGGGCGGGCGGTAGCAAGGACAGTTTCTGTTGGACCTTGTGCCAATACTGCAATGTTCTTGGAATCTATATACCAGACAAGTAGAATCTTAGATGAGAGTCTAACGGTTGAGTACAAAAAATTTTCTTGTATATTTTCTCTCCTGTGTGAAGGCATCAACAGGTGTTTGCTCAGTGTTGTTCCTGGAGAACCCAGCATGGTTTCCTTTTGGTTTGGGGTTTGTTTTCATAGTCAGGCATCCCCACCTCCAGTTGTAAGCTCTCCTTTTCCTTTCTGGGTGTCCACAGTTTGAGTCCCTGCTGGGCTCCAGGGCTTCCTTGAGCCAGCCCTTTTCAACTGTTTGCTTTGTTCATTTCTGTACTCTTCACCCATTTTTCATTGTGGGCTCTGGTGACATTAAATGTTCTGTTCCAATGTCAATCGATGAAGATAAATAAAACCTTGATTTTGGTTGGGAAAAAAAAGACTTAAATATACCCTGAACTTTTATTGTCTAAACAATTACAGAAACTGTTGGCCATCATTGTCAACACCAACAAACAGGATGCATTTTCTAAATAATAGCAATGTACAAAAATGAAAGCAAGACAATCATTGTCATTAAAATAAACAGAATAGTAAAGAGTTTATAAATATAAGAAACAGTGCACATACAAGATGAGTGATTAATCAAAAATTATATTATTAAAAATAAATGCTTATACAAGATATCTCTCATTTCAAGAAAAAGAAAAAGGAATGCAATCAATATAGAAACTAGACAACATAGAGTTCAGAGAAAAAATAAGACATAATACAATATATGGCTATTATATAAGTTAAAATGTGCCTAAAATTTGAAGATTTAAAGGAAATTAATGCAAATTTTAATTATTTGAAAAAATTAGTGAACAGTGATTAACTGGTGAAAGGTTGGTAAACAGAGGTTGAACATTATGTTAATTATTTTAAAAATTTTTGGAAAATAACCAGATATAATTCTACAAAGAAAATCTTAATTTTAAGTTAAAAGAATACAAATCACTTGAATTCAAAATATATAAAATAAATATTGTAAAAGTTTAAATGAAAATCAAATAATTGGAAAATAAAGAATACACAATTTCTTTAACATATATTCTGAATAGAAGAGAAAATGAAAACTGCAATTCCAGATACTATCAAGGAGGTTTATAATGGAAATTTTGTCAAATTATGTGACTAAAATTTATGAGATGTCAAAAACTTTGGATGCATTATCTATTCTTAGGTTTATACATTACCTCTATTAAATATTTTAAAAACCACAGAAATTAACAGAATTCTTTATTTATTCCTAAACATTTTAATAAACTTGTAGAAATCAGAAGAAATGAAATATATTTTAAATCATACTGAAAATAAAGAAATACTAATTACTGAATTTTGTTGACACATCACAGAATGGTAGGATTTTCAAATGACTAGCAGGTAGACACAAAAGAGATCTTACTGCATGCTAATATTTAACCACATATATTTACAAAAGTTCAAGTGTTAAAGCATTACAAGATAAGAGTCTTGATTTCACTTATGTTCCATGAAAATATTCTTTTCACAAATTTAAATAACAATGATTTACCAAATATTTTAGGGATGAATGGAAATCAAAAGTTGCAAATGGCAAAAATAAAATAATAAAATTTTGTACATATATATTATATACATACACATTTGTAATGTTATTCTAGAAAACCATGAATAAAAGTACCTGAAATGGTTGGGATAATTCTATGTTCTTTAATATTTTTAAATATTTTCCAAATTTTCTCCAATGTTCACAGATATTTTTATCTATAACTTAATTCTATCAAAATCTTTTATTTTGATCTAAAACCAAATATTAAAGATTATTTGTAAAATATTATTTGTAAAATATTATTTATAAAATATAAAATACTAAACAGTATTTATAAAAGACTAGTTAATATTATTATAACAAAAGACATTGGTTATTCCAAGTTTTGCAAGAATTTAAGCATTCTGATGATAGTGGCCAAAATTTATTAGTACTAGGTAAAATTTTAAAATTCAACATCTGATTTAATCTTTATGATATCTCTATGGATTTAAAGTTATCCATAGAGCTATTCACAAATGGATTAATTTAGAAAAACATACATTAAAACCACAGGTTTAACACATATTTCTTGGCTTCCAATTATTTTGTTAATTTATAAAAATGTATTCTTGAAAATGTTCCAGAACACATATGGTCAAGTAGAAGATGACTCAACAGAAATGCAAACTAATTAAAGGACACTACTGTATTTAAACAGAGATCAAGTAAATAACCAAGTAGGAAAGAAAGAAAATATGAACTGAGATACTCAGCACCATTGTCATTTTAAATACCTGGAGCCCTCTCTCTAATGAAAGCACTATTTACCTCTTTGTTCCTAAGTCTTTAAATGACAAGGTTAGCATAAAACACAAAGGCCATTTGATCCATTCACAAGGAATAGAACTTCTTTGGTTTTAAGTACCTAAAAATCTTGGTTCCATAAATAATGGTGACTCCAAAGAGGTGGGAGACACAAGTATAGAAAGCTTTGTGTTTCCTGAATTAGAATCAATTTTCAGGATAGCATAGAGAATGGACCTGTAGGACACAGAGATTGCGATAATGGAAACCATTATTTTTGAGCCAGTGGGAATGATTATCATGATTTCAGTGTCAAGGATATCAGTGTAGGACAGGGCTAAAATTGGGGTTAATCCACAGAGAAAGTGGATTGCACTTTGCAGAAAAGCAAACTGTTCATGCAAAGAGCATTGATGAAGGAGTCAATAAAACCAGTCATGTAGGACCCAGTGATGAGGGTGCAGCACAGTCTCTTCTACATAAGCACTGGGTAGTGAAGAGGATTGCAGATATCTAGATAGTTGTCATTGGTCATTGAAAACAGGAGGAAAAATTCAGTGACAGCCAAGGAAACAGACATCTGTGTGAAGCAGCTCATGAATCAAATAAACAAGTTGGAGGTCAGTAAGTTCTCTAAGGTTTTAGGTGTGAGACTGAGGCAGGCTAGTTAGGGAATCAGTAGATGAATCTGGAAGTTGGCAGAAAAACTGCCACCATTAAACACATGGCCATCAATACCCCACAAGATGGCTGGTGGAAGACCTTTGTGAAAACTTCCATTCAGAATGAGATTTCCTCTGGAAGCCAAGACAAGCCCCAAATATTCTCCAGGGGCCTTATCATTGGGCCCTTCCAGGGGACTGATGGGTGGGATGACCAATCAAAACAGCAAACAGCTGGGACTCTTTCACTGTCATTAGCAAAGGGGCAGAATAATTAATGTTTAAAAAGCAAGCAACAAAGCAGAACCACCCCTGTTCTTGCCTTTACCCCTTTCTCTTGCCTTCTCTCCCTTTCCTGGAACATCATGTAAGTAAAACCGGGACATTTGTAATCTGTAATGGTGAATTGTAGTCTGTAAATCAGTCCCCTTTATCACTTTTCAGCTTTCCCTCTACCTGGGACTCTTAATCTGCTATTTTCTCCCATTTCTCTTCCCTCCCTTCCTTAATAAATTGGCCTAACTAACCTGACTTGCTCTTGAAATTCATTTCTAGTAGCTTAGCCAAGAACCTAGAGAAAACCTGGCAAGAAGACCATTGAGTAAGAGAGGCCAAAGAATAACATGTGACTGAGGAAAAAGTACATTGGAGTGTGAAGCTAGAGATCCATGGAATTTATCAATATCATGCCTTCATTCCCAGAAATAGAAATCAGGTATATCAGGAGAAATAACATAAAGAGGACACACCAAGATCTCTTCCAAGTCTTTCACTCCCATAAGATGAAGTCAGACACATTTGAGTTATTCCTAATTCCCATAGCATTCAACTCTTATAAAGTGTTGAGAAATCAAAGGTGATACTAGCATAAATGACTTCAAAATTGTTTTTGTTTATAAGAATGATTTGGAATATAAAAAAAATAGTGAATCAAGCAATTTATTATAAAAGTAGTTCACAATAAATGATGACAAAAATCTTTGACTGCAAGTATAAATATATATATATACAAATCATCACTTGGATATTATATAATGAGACCCATATATATTGTATAATTTGAATGGACTTAGCACTATCATAAATAATTCCTTTTATTAACACATTTATGCAGATGTAAACATTTATCATAGTTATTACTATCATACACATTTTTTAGGTGAGAAAAACGCACATATAATTATGTAAAATACAGAGTCATGCCATTAACAGTTGGCCCTCTGAATCTACCAAGAGTAGCTAAGTCCAGAAATCATGCTCTCAACACTACTGTTCTACTTATATATAATTTCTGGAAAAAAAAAAATAAACTGCTTATATATAATTTCAGAAAAACAGAAATAAAACACATGAACCTCTTGATTGATGCAGAAAAGGCATTTGACAAAATAGAGCACCATTTTTTTATAAAAAACACCCCAAAAGATAGGAATAGAAAGATGTTTTCTCAATAGGGTAAAGTGTATATATGAAAAACCTACAGTTAACATTGTAGTCAATGGTGAAAGACTGAAAGCTTTCCCTTTGAAATCAGGAACAAGACAAGGATGCCTACTGTCACCACTATTATTCAATATTGTTCTAGAAATTTTAGCTAAAGCAATTAGGCTCTACAAAGAAACAAAAGGCACCCAAATAGGAGAGGAGGAAGTAAAAATTTCACTATTCACTGTTGACATTATCCTATATCTAGAAAATCCTGAAAAATCTACCACAAAGCTACTAGAATTAATAAACAACTTCAACAAAGTGGTGGGATACAAGGTTAATACACAAATTGAGTGCTTTTAATTAGTATAATCAAATGAAAATGATATCTGGCAAATTTCAAATGAAGGAGCTGTTCACATGGTATGAGAGAAAGTATTGGGAGGGCCAGGTGAGAGAAAGATGAAAATTAATTAATGATGGCTCATTCTGGAAATTTCAGTATTATAAGGGGGCCTTTGGGAAGGTACAGAAAGGGAAGTTAAAAAAATAATCAGAGATACTAAAGCCAAATATGAAAAGCATTCTGAGACTAGCTAATATGGGTATTAAAGCATAATTTAATGCAAATAATATATATTACCGATTCTTATGATCAGCAAATAAAATGTACTAGGTATTGTGCCTATAGATCAAATAAATAAATGTGTGCAAGCTACTTGAAAATTTCTATATAAGAATAGATATTCAGGGAGTTGAAAAAATGTAAATAGCATACATATTAGAACCAGAATAAATATAAATAAGGTGTGAAAGCCATGGTATTTCACAAAATCATTTAAAACTACATGCAGTATATAGAATAAAAGAATGAAAATTTCAGGAAAAATAGAAATGAATAAATGATAATTACTTTAATAAGTATCAATTATTAGAAGGAAAAATCTTCCAAGCAACTATGCTTTATTAGATTCTGTGATTGGAATGAAAAATCTTATATAATTTAAGTAAGGAGTGATTGGAATGAAAAATCTTATATAATTTAAGTAAGAAGTGACTATCATGTATCTATAGATAGATAATAACTTCAATATGTCCTTACATTAATGTATTATAATGTTTAATAAATTTTTCCTTATAACATTCATTAACATATATTATTATATTTTAAAGTGAAGTGTTCAGGATTTAGATTCCTGTAAAGTACTTAAAAGAAGAAAAGGAAAATGTAAAAGCAAATGTATAATATGTATACATACACATGCACACACAGAGATCTTACCACATGAGCTACCTTCAGTCATTCCAAATATTGAAGACTGATTCTCTTTGTAAGAGGTTTTATTCTGATATATAAGATATCAGAATTTTCTAATCAGTTAGCTCAAGTTATTTAAGTAATACATGCAAATATAACTCATTTTTTACTTATTGACCCATCCTAACTATCCAGTAAATTCATTTGAAAATGAATGCATGTATAAATTATTTACATTTCTATAAATTATTATGCCATATTTAATATATACTTTGAAAAATAATCCTAGAAATATAATTTTCAACTAAACTAACATTTGTTTGAATACCAATATGGTAATGGATGCTGATAGAGCACAAAAATGTATAAAAATGACATCCCCCAGTCCAAGAAACAGAGAATATTTACTACTACAAATAAAATAGTTCCTCAAGATTGAGGAATGAGTAAATATAAGGGAGGAATGCAACTATGGACTATAGTAAACATTATTAATATAGCAGTGGAATAACTTGTATCATTGATATAAAGGCAGTGGCCACCAGAGGTCCTGAAGGGAGGGAGAGGGAAGAATAGGTGTAACATGGAGCATTTTAGGGACATTGAATTGTTCTGCATGACATTCCAATGCAGATACAGGCCATTATACTATTTGTCAAAGCCTATAAAATTACATGGTGCAAAGTATAAACTATAATATAAACTATAGACCATGGTTAATAGCAATGCTTCAATATGAGTTCATCAATTGTATCAAATGAACCACACTAATGAAAGGTGTTGTTAATGGGAAAGTGTGATAGGGGGAGCAGTTGGGGTGTATGGGAGTCCCCATAAAATTTTGATGTAACATTTATGTACTCTAAGGTGTCTGTCAAAATAATTTAAATAAAATACCCCATTAAATAAAATAGTTTCTTCCATCTGTCCCATAAGATCTAAGCCCCCTCTCAATCTGAAACAGAGCAAACATCACCATCCCAAAATCCTT
>JAQZBX010083727.1:0-13348 GCA_029593785.1 Cabassous unicinctus | reverse complement strand
GACGGGGGCGGTGGTCTCGAGAAGCAAGAGTAAGGTTTGGCGCCCAGGAGCTCCCAGCCCGGGAGGGAAGGGGGTTGGGAAAGCCGCCGTGCTGGGAACCTTGGGCAAAATGCCCTTCTCCACCCCGAAGGTGCCAACGGATCTGACCCGGAATAACTCTGGAAGTTACCTGGAACCCAGGCAGAAGACAACCCTAGGTAGACTTTGAGTCTCACAGCCTAAAACCAGAAGAACGTAGAGAAGCCCAGCAATTTCTTAGCTAAAAGTAGAAAGGAAAAGTTCTCCATAATATGTAAACACTGGAGATAGAAGCGCACAGGTTTGGGTGTGTTCTTGGTAACTTCATGAACCGGCTTAGTTTCTCCTGGTTTGCAAATCTGAATTCCCTTCACTTTTCACTGACTATTTAGTATCTGGCCCTAGCAATAATCTGCTTCTGAAATACTCTACATTTCGTTAGACTGACATTCACAGGCTAGCTACATTACTTGTGCCTATTAGGGGATTTAAGTTCAGACAAATTTTAGCATAACACTTTTTCTAAAAAGTCCTTTTAAAAGTATTTTTTTTTACTTCCACATAACAGAAAAGAAACAAATATATATCACTGGTTGGAGAGAAATAAGATTAGATTGCCTTTAGATATCTGACATTTTATAGTGTCCAACAATTCTGTGGACACTAATAGGCTCTTCGCAGCTATTATTCATGAAAGGTCTTTTTTATTTTTAATTGAGGCATGCTTCCCAGGTAGAAAATTTCTTTCGATTAAGAACATGCTTTCAAAAAGATTAGAAAAACAAACCCCCAATTTAGAATGTATTATAGTACAGAAGTCTTTACTGGAAACAACAGTCACTAAGACCAGCACAGCCAGTGAGTTGACAACCGGTGAGAAAGTTAATTAAAATGCAAACTATTAGGAAAGCAATGTCAATTTCTTTCTATCACATCCAAAGGAAAAATCTTTAAAATCCTCCACCCTCATATTATTCTTGAATTATTGTCAACATTTTTTCCCCTGTAAAATAAAAAGTTCACCTTTCAAAACTCTCCAAGCACAGAACGACAGTGATAATTGTTCTTGAGGCAAAGGACTTTTGAAACAACTTCTTCCACACACTCACACTCGCACCCCCCCTCCACACAAACGCATGCACACACAGTTGCCGGTTTTTGTAAACGCTGCCTCGGAATGAGAGAGAGAGAGAGAGAGAGAGAGCGAACGCGAGCGAGAGAGAAACTGGAGCTTAGGTAACCAACAAACCCAATTACTAGACTTTATTGATACTAAAAGGAAAAGTTCCCCTCGTAAAATTTCTCTGAGCTTATTAGTTATTTAAATCAGCCCCAGGGCTGGACGAGCGACGCTGCAGGCACTCTCAGTCGGCTCTTGGAGGTGAGTAGCCAGTGTCGGCGCACTGACCAGCTGCCCCTGGCTCGGCATTGGGCACAGGGCGCCAAGGCGATCGCAGATAGCCAAGGTGAACCCTTTGGCATGGGCCCCGGGTATGGCACGCTGGAAAAGCTCCGCGTGGCCTAGGGCAGGTCTTGGTGTATCAGACTTTAGAAATGACCAGATCGCAGTCAATGATAAGGGTGTGGGCGAGCAGGCCGGGTGGTCGCGGAGCTCTGGAGCTTAGGTAGCCAGCCGCACAGCCATCATTTCGGGCGCCGCTGAGCAACCGCCCGGGTTGGAGCGCGCGTGTTGGCGCTGCTAGCCCGGGACCCTGCAAGGGTGCGGCAGGCGGCCGGGGAGTGATGGACAGCTCAGGGGTCCGGGGCTCGTCCCTGTTTTGTGTGGGTTGTAAACTTTGTATTCAGGTGGGTACCAGGTGAATTTACACGTTTCTGGACCGTTGTCATTTTCAATAGCCGACAGTCCCATAATTTGTGTATGTGTGTGTGTGCGTATGTGAACAGTCGAATTTATTTAAAAAATAAGCTCCAACCTACTCAGTGAAGTCCTCGAAGCCCGAGGTATGGGGGCTCAAGTCCTGATGTGGCGCGGGGCCAGCGCTAGGCGATGCTCAGCTTTGCTGGCCTTGGTGCAGGGTCGGGAGGGAAGGCATCGCGGGGTGGGGAGGAGCTGAGCCCTGGGACGCCTGTGTGACGACCACCTGGGGCTCATGTCTTGACGGACTGCAAAAGTGTTTGAGAGGCTTCGTGTGATCGAGAGAACATTCTAGGCGAGGCGCCTACGCGGGATCCTGTCGGTTCCCCGCCACTCCGGACGGGTTTGGACCTCGGGATAGAGTCCCCGCCTCGTCCTCGGTTCCATTAGAATGGCTGGGACCTTGCGTCCCGCAGCCGGGGTTCTCGCCTTCTTCGGCGTGGTTCAAGTAACAGCGCTCGCGGGCCCAGTTTCGCCTTGCGCTCGGGAAATCTCTGCGGCCTGCGCCGCCTCGGACGGGTTGCCTGGGCCTTCCAGTCCCTGCTAGGATCCCTTCCACCGATTTCTCGGCGCAGCACCGCCCGCCTGCTGGAGTTTGGGGTGTGAGTGGGGTGCCATGGCCTGGCCTTTCCAGGTGTACTTTCCATTTACAATGGATTGGGGCAAAGTGCGGGCGGGAGTGTGTCGAGCTCGCCGGGCGTGTTTTCTGTGTTGGGCTGCGCGACTTGTGCCCAGGCCCGGGGTCCTGCCCATCCCCCGCCGCATCCTTAGTCCTAGGACTCGAGGCGACGCGGAAGAGCAGCTCGCGGACGCGGCGGGCTCAGCCCGCGCCGCAGGTTTCGGCCGCAGCCCACGCGGTGGCGCTGTCGGGAGAGCACGACTCGGCTCGCGGCGGGCGCCCCAGCAGTGGCTCGGGTTCCGGGGTGGCAGGCCCCTGAGACCAGCCAAGGCAGCGGGTTCTTCGCCGTCACCTTAGGCGGGGGAAGTGGCGATGGGGCCGAACCCCTCCGCCTCGCTCCGTGTTTCCCCATAGGAAACGCAGCAGGCGGGGCCGCGACTCCCGAGTCCAACCCTGGCGCTTCGGGGCGGGGGCGGAGAGGCAGCGGCGGCGGCTACTTGGGCATTTCGTTTTCTTCCCTCCTTTGCCTTGTTACTCCGGTGGTTTAAAGTCTTTTCTATAAATAAACTATATGAGCAGAGTAGTCATTCTCTCGCTGCGCTGCTGCAGGAGATGCAGCTATTAAGCTCTTCACTCTGAAAAAGAATGAAGGAACCCGGACCCCGGGGGCGCTGCCAAGTGTGGCCCGGGTAGCCCTCGGAGTCCGCAGGCCCTCGGCCTCCCCGGGCCTCCCAGCCCGAGGCTCCGCGAAAGTACACCCAGACCCTCCATCCAACGACTCCGTCGCTTCGAAACTTGTGCCCTCGCTTTCCTCTTCCAGGGCAGGCAGTGGCCAGCCCCGACGCCCTCTCCCACCCCCCTACACCCGGGGACCCGGTGTAGAAAGCTCCCGGTCCTCGCCAGAGGCAGCTCGCGAGCCGACCTCGCCTCCCCTCCCTCCCTGCCGGCCTCTGCAATGTCAGTTCCCCTGACCCCAGATCCTCCCGCCTCCTAGGTCCTCCGCACACCCTCTAACGCGGTCTAGTTTCCCACCAGCCTTGCCTGGGAAGGTGATACGTCTCTGGCTGGTTTGCGGACAGGAGCAGGACCTCCGCTTCCCCTACCTTAAGCGGCCGAACGTCTTCCTCAGCGCTCCGCCCCCGCCCAGGCCCCCTGAGTCGCCGGGGCAGCCAGGAACAATTTATCTCTGCCTGGCGCTGGTTGGGGTTTGCCCGGCTCTGATGCCAACGAGGAAGGCGTGAGGATAACGAAGTAAGTGCCCCCCGCCCCCTGCACACTGGTCAGTCCCCAGATGCCCCGGAGCAGTATGGGAAAGGGCTTGAGCCCACCCTAGTCGACCTGTCTTTTCTAGGAGCTTCCCCCCGCCCCAGGCGTTCTGGCCCCAAGCTCTTGTCCCATCCAATTGCCAATCCAAGCCCCGGGCAGTTATGCGGCCCGCGAAAGTGTTGGTCACCCAACCCTCCATGGAGAGTCCACGGCAGAAATTGGCTTCAGGGCTGGTCTGGGCTTCATTTGGGAGAAAAGATTCCCTCCCGCCTTCCTCCGCCCCCCACCCCACTCCACCCCCCGGGCAAGCCCCGGGGGAAGAGGCAGCTACGTGTCGGATCCCAGGAGGCGTCGAAGGCTTTAGACGCTGGTAATTCCCATAGAGAGTCTTCCCTGTAAGTCGGGGCGTGGAGGGAAGACGCGGCACAACTTTCCGGTGTTCTCTGAGAGGTAGCGCAAGGCCAGGAGGGCTCTTTGCCTGGGTGACCCGGGTGAAAGCCCGGGAGCCTGGGGATGGATTGGTGGTCTTTCAGAAGCCCAGGGTCCGGGCTGAGAGCCCGAGTTCCGGATCTGGCATCCCGCACCCTAGCCTCGCAGTCGGGCCTATGCTGTCGGCAGCGCGCATCGGGGAAGAAAGGTTGGCCTGGGTTAGGATCCCGAACAGCAAAAACCTCGGTCTCGAGAGGAGAAATCAAGAAATGTTGTCATTAAAAGTACAGGCCATAAGAGAAAGAAGAAAGGCCTGACGAGAGATAGAAAAGGGGAGAACCTGGAAATAAGAAGAGTCATGCATATATAAGCACAATGTATGAAAATCCGTTGATTTTTAAAGTAACTAATCTCCGTGTGATTATGAAAGTCAGGCGGCCTCTTACTAAATGACATAAGAAAAAATATTGGGAGTGGGGTAAGTGGGGGAGGGGGAGGGAGTCTGGGCAGACTCGACAAAAACGTCAGTGAGAAGCAAGTTGAGGGGTAAAAATGTCCCCCAAATGTGAACTTTATGCTTTTGAGCACGTAAGCAAACCATCGCGTAATTCGCAAAATGAGTTTTGGATCAAAGTATTTTTAAAAAGACAAACGTAATTAAAACCAATTCTTGAGTGTGATTTTGTTTTTAAAAATGATGGAAAATAAACCACTTGAGGAATAAAAACGAAACCAAACAAAAATTTTTGAATCATCAGCATCATAATTTATTTACTGTTTGAAAAAGAAGAAAATCCTAGTAAAAGATAATATATTATTTAAAATATTTCTTATTGTCGAAATATAACATGCTGGAAATAATCGCTTACTTCAGTTGAAATAAGGTCAATTCAAAGATTGTGCAGTAAAAAGGGTATGTAATTTGAAACAGATAAGGCCTTTATTGGGGACAAAATTCAAAGGAAAAAAACCACACTGGACATACATCCTAGAACTCTTTTTTTTTTTTTTAAATCGAAAGAAATATGTAAAATGCGTCACTAAACGTAAACCTACAAACATTCAAAATACATTTCTGATAATAATTCATCGTATTTGACATATTCCTCTACGTTAAATGCAGTTTTAGATAATTTGAGCTTATTTTGCCCAATGATAAATTTGTTCACTATCAAAACCGGACAAAAGGAAACTTCAATAAAGAGAAAATCAATTTATTTAAAAAGAGTGCAGAATCTGAAAACAGACTAGCCACAATGTACATTTAATTGTACTTAATTGTATACTTTATTCAAATAGCCCTTTTCAGGGGTTTAATAATTTAGAATCAATAGTTCCCCTCAAAACATAATAAAATATTTACACTCTATGAAATATTAACCAATTAACAATACGGCTGTTTTGTTTATAAGAGCGTAACAAGTCCCGTAGTCATATTGTTGACACAAGTCTGTGAAATTAGCGAAGTAAGTAATCCTTCGCAAAATGTAAATGAAGATCTTCAGACAGTGGTGTTTATAAAATAGCTCATTAATGGTTTAGGATTGAATCGCTCCAACCATCCGCATCATCAGATATAATAATAGAGACGAATCAGATAGGAAAGATCCTGGCTAACCCATTTGCATTTTTTTCCAGAAGTACTGAAGTCCTAATATCACAAATTCTTGTAAGTTTCTGGACATTGATCCGGAGGATTCCGCAGTTCAACACCAAGGTAAGGAAAGAAACAGCATTATTATCGTCGTTAAAAAATTAATAAGAAATGCGCCTTTCCCCATTACGAAAGCGAGCTCAAAGTTTGACTGTGGTAGTTGATTTTTTGCACACCCCCCCGCCCCTTCCCGTTCCGACGTGATATTACAGATAACAACAACAACAAAGTTGATCGATCAAACTTACAGTTTGTTTCTTTGCAGTCAAAAACCTTTTAGCTACCATCACGGGTTGATTTGTTTGAACTACTTTGCTCTCCACCGACTTCGAATTGTGCATTTTCTCTAAAATGTTTGTTTGTGGGAAATGGGGTTTGGGAAAGAAAAACAAGAAAAGCGAAGTGCTGTCTAAAACCTCCAGGGTGACTCCCCAAAGATTTTCTATCCTGCTCGCGCCCTTTCTCCGCCCGGCTCTTTTAGAACTTGGTGGGCGGCGTCTGGGTACCGGGTTCACCAGGATCTGGGCGCCGAGGCTTAGGCCAGGGGCAGGTTTCGCTTCTGGAACCTTTTCTCTTCCAGAGGATCCCCAGCCTCCCAGGCCCCTGCTTTTGAGGGAATGGCCGCGCGCACGCCGCCCACCGAGGTGGGGGGTGTGTGTGCGGCGAGCTGATGGAGGTCTAGTTCTGGGCACACTCGGCGGACGCGGTTTCCCGCTGTCCCTACTCAGGAACGGGATTTCCAGAATTGCCCCCCAGAGCGCGTTTCCCGAAGCCGAATTTAGTTTGGCCCTCTGGCGCCGCCGTACCATCTACGCTTCTTAAGGGGGACCGTTGGCTCTGGCAGTGAGATAGCGGGGGAGTCCTTGGAGTCCAAGGGATTAGGAGGTAGTGCCTGGGTGTGCGGGAGGCACTGTAAGAGTCACCAGCTGGAGGGGCCCCACTGGCCTCACGGTTGGAGTGGGCGCTCGCACATCTTCCCGCCGCTGTACTGGCGGCGAGTGTCCGCCCGCGCCTCAGGCGTCTCGCTGGGGCCGCGGCCCCTGCCCACGTGCCGCTCCTTAAGGAGGCCCCGCACAATAGCTGGACCGCAGGGACAAAAGCGCGATGGTAGGCTGGCCTATTCGACTAGAGCCCGCGCCACCTTAAATGAGCGCCGTGGCCGGAGCCCGGCTGCGGGCGGCGGCAGCGGCGGCGGTCGCGGGAGTCGGCAAAAGTTTGTGGCTCAGTTGCGTCTTTACAAGACCTGCTGGGGACGCCCCCGCGCGGCCTCCCCCAGGGCGGGGAGGCCGGGTTCTCTCTGAACGGCTCTGCCCGCGCCCACAGTCCAGGGCCCGAGCCGCTAGGAGTCCCTGGCTCTCCGGCCCCGCAGCCCGAGAACAGGCAGCCCCACCGTCCTCGCCGCTACCGCGCCACGGCCTCCAGGCGGCCCAGGCTGTGCCGCTCGCGATGTCGCCGGCGCTGCGAGCGCTCCAGGGACGCAACCCAGGGAGGCCCCCAGTCCTGCGCCCTCCACACAGTCCCCGCTCCGGTGTCATGCGCACCCCGGCGGGCAGTGCCCGTGCTTGCGCTGTTCCGGACACCCCGGCTATTGTTCTGGACCCGCGGCCGTGCCGGCTCTGAGAGAGAAGCGGCCTTCCCCGCGCACCCGGCGGCGCCGAGCGTGTCTACTCCTCGGACCGGGACGGCAGGCTCCGCGCGGAGGGGGAGCTCGCAGGCATAGCGAAAAGTTGTTCCGAGGGGCGGAGGCGGTGGGTGGTGGGCGGAGGCGGTGGGTGGGGGAGGCGATCGCCCTCCTATCTCCAAAGTCGAAAGTACTCGGAGCAGTTTGCAGAGCCGGGAGCCGAGAGAGCCGCGGCCACCTCCTGCGCGTTGGTCTGCGCCTCCGCCGGGAGTCTCGGCACCCAGCGCCTGCCTTGTAGCCACCTCCGCCTCCGCGCCGGGACAGGCGCGCTAAGGGTTGGGCGAGGCGGCCGCGCCCTGGACCCGCCGCGAGGAGGAGGACCAGATTCCCGGCCCCGGCACCCGCCAGTGCCGGGTCGCACCCACCCGCGGGCCGCGGCCACTGCCTCACGCCGCACCCAGTCCTCTGTCATCGGTCTTCCACCCCCCCACCCCGCGCGCGGTCCTCGCCACCAAGCTCCCACCACCGAGTCTTCCCTTCCTCCTCCTCCCTGCTTCCCAACCGCCCCTCGCCTGTCCCTCGGTCTCCTCCGCAGCCCCGCCGCTGTTGGGTCTCCGCGCCCACAGCGATTGATTGATTGATGTTTAATTTCCTGCCAGGCGGGGCCCCCCTCCTCCCGCAACCTCCCCAGCCCTCCTCCCCGCCCCCCAGTCCCCTCTTTCATTGCGGTGGACCAGTCTGGCTTGGGTTTAGATCTGTCCCCTCCACCCCCATCCCGAAATAACCTGGAGACTTCCCCTACCCCCACCTCAAATTATTATTTTGAAGGCATTAGCTCTGGGGACGGAAAGGGGGAGGGGGAGAAATCGGAAACCGAGGACAACCCAAAAGGACTCACTTTGCCTGATGACTCAACGCAACTAATAATCATCTCCCTCTCAGTGTCTCTCTCTCTGCGGCTTGTCAGTGAGTCCGGCTCTGGCTGCTGGCGGCGGCGGCCAAGAGGGGAAAAGGTTGGAGGTGACAGCTCGGGCGGCCGCCGCGCTCCCTCCAGCGCGCGGTCCCGGGTCCCTGCGTTCTCGGTGGCATCGGCCTGACGGCTCCGGTCGCGCCTCCTCCCGAGCTAGCGGCCCTGCGAACCAGCAGCCCCGGCCCGCCGCCGCTGCCGCCGCCTCTCGGTTCCCAGCCCTTTCTCTCTAGAACGGGTCTCCTTCTCGAAGGTGTGAAAAGGAGTTTTTCAGCCTCCTCTCTTTTCCCCTCCTCCGCCGTCCCCTCCCCCGCTCCTCGGGTGCCCCTTTGGAGGAGCCCTCCTTTCCCTCTCCTCTTCCTCCTCCCCCTTTCCCCCTCCCATCATCATCTTAACAACCATCTCCGCACAAGAAGAAGACACCCTGACCCAGGACCTTAAACGTTAGAACCTGGGGAAGAGGAACGGGGAAGGAGCGAAGAGAAAGGAAGATTAAGAGAACATTACAAGGCAAAGCACCAGAAACTTCCACCCTGGATTCTCTACTTTTGCTCCATGGACAGAGCCCCAGCCAGCCAAGTTACAGACAGACCGTGAGCAGTAAGTACGCTAGGCGAGGGCTCCCGCGCGGCGCTGGGGAGTTCGGGGAAGCCCCGGTCCGGCTAATTTCACTCCCCGCGGCTTTCGCCCTCTCTGACTCTGCAGCCGGGGGAATGAGTGCTAGTGCAACCCTAGCCCGCAGCCTTCCCGCTCGTCACGGCATCTCTCACATCCCTCTTCTCACCTCCTTTTTGCCACCCTTCCTTGTCTTGACCCGTGGCAACGCGGCTCTTCTCGTGGCGCCCTCGAGGATTCCAGCTCACTTTGTTGTGCCGGGTTCCTATTTAGCTGGGATGTCAGCCGCAAAGCGAGCGCCCTTTCATCAGGTGTCCCTCACCCCGCCCCCCTAAAATCCAAGGGTACCGCGACTTGCAGGTACGATGAAGAGTGCGCTGCAAACCAAGCGACCCCAGAGGAAAACTTTCTGGAGCGGTTTTGAAAATTGAGATTGTCGAAGGCTGCTCCTTGTACCTAAGAATTTCAAATGCTTGTTGCTTTTGTGTTTTACGCCGAAGAGCTTTAAAAAATACTCAGGATCATATGAACATAAATAAGAACATTCCAAAATAACGATTGTAGCCCCTGCCCTTGTGGCGGAGGCTATTCTGGAGGTTATTTTGATAAATTCCTCCAAGAGTTTTGTGATGCTTATTGATGTGGATTTAAGATTGATTTTGAGCAAAGTGGGCGCCTCAGGACTTGTTCTGTGTGGGTAAAAAGCAGGACTCAAGGGGTCCTTTTGCCTAACCTTTGCTCCTTGCGTTGTCATTTGCAGAGCATTCATCATGTGGTAAATTCGGTGCCTTATCAACTTGTGTACACCCCCATTCCCCAGTGGGCGAGATGTCTTTATGAAGTTCATATCTTCCACAGCTCTGGTCCCCCAGACAGACTGCGAGGCTGTCGTACCCAGGAATGGTTTATGCCAACCGGTCCCAATCAATGAATGGGTCACTTCTGGGCGCCCCTGGGGATCCCGGCCGAGCCACCCAGGGCCAATTCCTGGGCAGCAACGACTGGACTGAGTCCCAGCACCCAAGTTCAGGGCTTGCTTCGGGCCCTGGTGTAAGGTTAGGACCGGCTTCCCGGCTCCAGCCTCTCGGGCAGCGTGGGAGGAAGTTTGTGCAGCGCTCTGCCAGTGGCCTGAACGTCTATCACGTGTGTGAGCGGTTTTCCCTCTTTTTTTTTTTCCCTCCCCCTTCCCTACCCCCGCCCCCTTCCTAGGTCCCTGTGCGTTTTATTGCGACCTGCCGGTGGGAACTTTGTCTCCGAGTCGGAGCAGCATGGAGCGGCGGAGCGAGAGCCCGTGTCTGCGGGACAGCCCCGACCGGCGGAGCGGCAGCCCGGACGTCAAGGGCCCCCCCCCGGTGAAGGTGGCCCGGCTGGAGCAGAACGGCAGCCCCATGGGAGCCCGCGGGAGGCCCAACGGCGCCGTGGCCAAGGCCGTGGGAGGTAACAGCCTCGAGCTGGGAGGCGCGCGCAGCCCGCGGCCCGGTGATAATGGCCCGGGTGTCAGGGTTCAGGTTGATTAGGCTCTGTCGCGGTATAGGATTACAGGAAGTGAATTCCAGGTTGCCAAATAATGCCCCTGTCGCCTCTCATCTGCAACTAGTAGCTTCATCTTGAGTTAAGACAAGAAAGTGGTTTACCCAGAGGGTGGCATTTTTTGGGCACTTTGCCACTGTGTGCTGAGGTGTTGGCAGGTTTATGTCACAGCCAGCTAACTGTTTTTAGATTTTCCTAGAGAGCTCTTTAGTGACTTAATTCTTTTGCTTGCCTCAGAGTATCTGTTGGAGAGATGAAATTTAGGTGCGTTTGCTTTTATGGACGTTAATGTCAGGCTGGTGCACTAGCAAGAGTGTTCCTGTTATTTGTAGGTAGGACAGTGCTTCAAGATAAATGAGTAACAACTGGGAATATTTTCTGGGACACTTTAAGTGGGAAATAAAGATTTACCGTGAATCTATCAGGCCCTTAGAGGATTTAATGCCACAGTTATCAGTAAAGTTTAAAGTAATACGACTTCGTGTAACTTCGTTATGAATTGTAGCACGAGTAAAAATAGAGTAGCTAATTAAAACATTCTCTCTCCCCAGGAATGCAATATTATTTTTAAAAAATCTTTTGTAGGTTTTACTACTTATACAGCTACTTCCTTTTAAAATGGTAAGGAAAAGTAATTTTATGAAATAAAGATATAAGAGAAATATAAACATTATTAAAATATTTTGGGGTTCGTATACTGTTTGCTTAGTTGTTTTTTACATATAAAACACACTATACATGGCATGCCATTTTTGTGTGTTTATTATAATTTAATTTTTTTAACTTTTAAGTTTTTCTTCACTAATACTTTCACCAGTTGCCCATTTAATGTAATTAATTTCTACTAGCCTGCCTGAAATGAAACAAAACCCTGACAAATCTTAGTGATAAGCTTTCACCCAAATGTTCTAAGTGTCCATAGTGTGTATTTCTAAATAAATACTTAATTCTAAATGTTCACTCCTTTTTAAGGAGTTAAAAACATACATTTGATAAAATAACACATTTTTGTTTTTACTTACTTTGTTATTACTATTTTCTTCATGGTAGACGTTCAGGATGTTTTGCCCTAGTTCTTCATACTAACCTTTTCCCCGAGAAGCCCTCATCTTCTCAATTTTTACATTAAAAATTATTTCGCTATAGATTTGATTTATGTCTCTTCAGTTTTGGGGACTCATATACTTTAATGAACGAAATTTTATAGTTCTGTGGCCCACTTTTTTCAAAGTGGGGTTTATTAATGTGTTGTGTTGTCCTGAGATGGGAGCGATAGATAACTTTGAACTTTGCATATAATCTTTTAGTGTGTACCTAAAGAAAGAAAAATATACAGTAAATATGGTGGAACCAATTTTGAGATGGTTTGGAAGTGCCAGTAATGTTTGATTGAAAAAATTTTGGAAATCTTTGGAGAGGATGTGCTCTCAAAGTAGCCTTATGAGCAAAGAAAAACCTTGGACTTGAAACTTGGATCTCTTTCTGAACACCTGATAAAATTCACTAAATCGAAAGAAGTCCCTAAACATTTAAGAATGAAATTTTTAACAATTATGTTTCACTAAAACAAGTTTTTTTCTATATCATATTGAACTATCATATATCACATATTGTATCATATAGAATATTTTTTCTGTATTATATTAAAACAGAATGTGACATAAACAAACTGCCCCATTCTGTTGCCCAAAAATACCTTTAGTGTAAGATAGTGGCTACTTTTCAGGTTTTCTGAGACTATAATTCACATTTAAAATCATCTTGGTGAGGAATAATAGACTGACTTTAACAAACTGCTTTACTTACTTTTCTCTGAGCTGTATCTTACTTTAGTAATAGCAAAGATCTTATTAGCTGCCTCCCAAACCAAAAATAAAGATGACTTTTTTCATCATCAATATTTACTATTTATAATCCTTAATAGTAAAGAGGTTAAAATAGTTTATATATAATACAATTTTAAATACTTTTTAAAAAGAAAGCTTTTTATTCTACATAGCATAATAATTTGGAAACAGAGTTATTTGGTTTATAAAAGTTCACAATAAAACAACCTACAATACAAAATTGATAGTACAAAGCTTTCTTATTGAATGATAATTATTTTGTGGATTTAAGTTGATATAGTTTCTGAATGTACATTAAGATGTTGATGTTAATAATCTCATTTCTTTGTAACTTTTAATCATGTATATAGATTGAAGAAAGGCAAAACCTATTTTTAAAATGTATATTCTAAATTTTAAAAATGACTTAAAATTTATTTCTAGTTAAATGTATTTTATCATTGAAAGACATTTCTGGAGCACAGGGTAAATATAAAATGGATTATATTTCTATTACCCTACAACCTTTTGTTTAAATTTTCTTTAAAAAGCAATATAATAATTTAGTCAATTACAAAAATATGTATAGCTCTGCATCATTTATTACCACTAACAGATATATTGCAGTCTTGTCAATGTTGTAAATATGGCTATAGTAAAATATGCTTTAAAAATAGAGCTCAAAATTCGGGAGTTAGTGTTTGTTAATCTTTAGTAGCCCTCTTTTTTTTTTAAAGCTCTCCCTTTAAGTATAGGGGAAATCATTAAGATAATTGGTTGTCCCAATAACATGGCAATTTAGCTTACTGATTTTGATAAGCAGTGAGTTGAATAAATGTTTCTGAATGCATTTGTTGCAATAGTGTATTCCATTGCTGTTATTCTACTTTTTTAGGGAGAGAGAGTTTGCTTTTTTCTCTTTTTTTT